>JASANG010002661.1:0-148061 GCA_030248215.1 Enoplolaimus lenunculus
ATTTTCAAGGACCTTTGTTATGTTATGATAATATGTTGTTGCCTTCTTTGGTTTATATAATTGCTTTCGTTGATGTAAATGTGGTTTATCCTTTTAATAAAACCCGGGTGTTCGGCAAACGAGCGCTTCGGACTTAAACTTAAACTAACTGAATTATAACACTTTTCTCTAAAGCGGTTTTGTGTCGGAAATGGATTTGCGACGTGTATTTGGTATTTTACGCACATGTGTGCCTCTGCCGTCCGACTTTCCATCAATTTATTAGCACCCGAAAAGCTTAAACGGACTCTATTATAGCCTCCCGGAACACGATCCGGCCCTGTTCTATACATGGGCCAAATTTTGGAAAGCCATGTGAACATTTACACGCATCTACTGTGTCGGCAGAAACATAATGCATCTTTGAAATTTTTATACCTCAACATCCGTTTTCTGTTTCCGTTCTTTATGCTATCCGTTTACATCCTGCTAAATAAAGAACCGAAAGAAAAAAGGATGACGAAGGTAAAAAAATGTACAAAACTTGCTGAAAATCATTGAGAGACCAGTCGTAAAAATTATGTGAACCGGACATCATGTAACATCCAGTCATCCAATATGTTGACGTATATTATCCATACCAACTGTTAGTCGGTTGCAAAGTGCGAGGCTTGGGGGCGTGCAGCTTTTTTGCATATACAGCATAATAATAAGGATAGATATATTTTAAGGGTAGACAGGTTGAATGTTTCTGGTAGAAGGTTCTGGTTTTTAATTGGTACTGGCGGTTATTGGAAATGTTGTGTATTACGGTTTATGTTTGTTAAGTGAATAAAATTGATTTTACGGCGCTATTGAAATTAGCTGCATCCGGAGTTACATTTTTGGTGACCCCGACGTGATTTCAACGACCGTGAAACTATGTCAACCTGTTTACCCTTAAAATATAGCTATCCTTATTATTATGCTGTATATGCAAAAAAGCTGCAGGCCCCCAAGCCTCGCACTTTGCAACCGACTAACAGTTGGTATGGATAATATACGTCAACATATTGGATGACTGGATGTTACATGATGTCCGGTTCACATAATTTTTACGACTGGTCTCTCAATGATTTTCAGCAATTTTTGTACATTATTCGTTATTCACATGTACACATTTTAGCAGCAAAAACTTTCACGTGAACTTGTATGTGCAAGTGCAGTCGCATAACAGCTTTCAAGTTCTGAGAACTGCAGACACTGGAATTCATGCTTTAAATTTAATTCGCACGTGTGTACTTACGTTCTTGGCAGTCCACGTGAACTTGTATGTGCAAGTGCAGTCGCATAACAGCTTTCAAGTTCTGAGAATTGCAGACACTGGAATTCATGCTTTAAATTTAATTCGCACGTGTGTACTTACGTTCTTGGCAGTCGATTGAATTTCTTGCACCTGCATTTTCTTGGCCAACCGGAAACCGTTTCGTGCAAGGATGAATTAATTCAACTATCGTACATTATTTATAGTGTGCGGCGACAGGGACTGAACCAGAGTGGGAAATTATCCGCGCTTACCCGCGGGTAAATGCATTTCAGGTAAAGAATTTGAGGCGTGGGTATACGCGCGGGTAGATTTATATCACGCGGATATAAAATTCAGTTTTACCCGCGGTAAACTTTTATGTTTTATTGTAAAAAACCTACGCTACTGCCTGTTTTGTTTCTGGTCGGTTGCTGCGTGTGCTTGATTTAGTTGGTTTGAAATTTTTCTGTTCCCACTAAAAAGTTCATTTGTAAAATTCATTGAAGCTTTATCGCAAAATTCATTAAACCGCGAATCAGCAGCAATCTTTAAAATACTGGTTTAACTTCAGGCGCGGACAAAAGGTGGGTCGTGGGTAGATATATTTTGCGAGGGTATACTTTCCTGCGGGTAAAAAAATTTGTTTGCGTGGGTAAAGCACGGGTCGAGTAAAAAATCCTAACCCACTTCCCACACTGGACTGGACTACTTTTACATCTATTTAACACATTCATGATTGTAAGTTGAATTAATTTATGATCATTGGCTTGACTGATAATATAATTATGTTTGATATTTTTAGCAGTCGTCTGAAAATTATTCATATATTTTATGCCTAGATCAGGGTGAAAATGGTATATCTGCAAATATTTGCAACTGCAAGTTACTCGTGGAAGTTCTCGTTGTAAAGATTTGCAAGTGTAAAATAAGGCTTTACGCACGATTTAGTGCTACCTACTTTTGCCAGCATTTTACTTTCAAGACGAAGTTGTAATTTTATTACCAATCGCAAAAACCATTAATAAATCCAGTTTTTGACTTTGCATTACCAGAGGCGACAATTTGGATCTAATAAGGTAACAATTACAGCCGCATAGATGATTTTGGTCATACATATTTATATAATATACAGATGTGTATATTTTGCAGCCATATATAAATATGTATCCAACAACACCGCATACCTTATAGGCGGATGTTGATTTTTCGCCGGAGCTCGATATCCGGTTGTGTATACTCTGGAGCTAAACAGGTACCGCTATCTCAACTCAAAATAAACCCCGTTTGTTTCGAACGCTGTTTTCAACGCGTCTCTCAGTTCATCCTGTAAATCCCTCGCTGCTTCTTTGGTCAAAGTAGCCGTTGTACAACACCATACAAACCGGTAACAATGACTCTTCAAATTGCTCGAAGTTGCAGTTTGACAGTACCGATCCAGTAAAGTTACAGATTTCACTGTACCCCCTGAAAGCCTCGTGACCGTCTGAATAAAATCCCACTCACTGAATAAATGAGGGTCAAACCAAAACGATATGTCATGAACGTAAAAGGGCCTAAGTGTCCGCAAACACCCTGAGTGCACTGTTCCTTCAGATGGGGCCAGCATCGAAATTCCGCTACGGACCAAAGGCTGAGATGTACTTTTGTAGAATATAAGTGAAATCGAATTGTCTATGGAAAACGCTCGTTTGGTTTCTCTTAAACAAATACAAAAACAGTTCAAAATTAAATCATTAGAAAATAAAATTACCCTACTTCAGGTTTTAATTCGTTGTTTTTATCAAAAACAAGCTTCATTGTTTTTAGTACTCATCCGAACAACAGGTGGGTCTGATATTTGTTTTGATTGTCCTCCATGTCCTCCCGGTTATTCGGTTACGGAGTGTTTATTTTAATTCACCTGTTATTAGTTGAACCCAACACATTACTACTTTATATCCTTTATTTTGCGCAGAACTGACTTGCTCCGAACATTTTTGCTGACTGCCATGTCCGTTAAACTTTTCGCTCTATTGAATTCAGTATACATTTTTTCAGTATTAAATTGAAATTCCTTCGCAATAGTCGCGAACCTAAACCCTCTCTTTGACTATACGAGTCTGCAATAAGTATACGACATTGCTGGCACGGTGACGGACGATGAAAGGCGCCGCCGGATAACATTAAAACTTAGGGATGTGCCGATTAATCGGTATCAGCAGTGCAAAAACTTGTCGAATCTACGCCGATATTTTTGCACACAAATCAATTGAAATGCTATCAATTTCACTCCCTGTCGTATATCAGTGCGTTTGATGAAAGAAACCGTAATCTCTTTTGCGTTTGTGCTTGAAAAAGTTAACTGAAATGAACCGTTCTCATAAAATTATAATCATTTATGGTGGTTAGCGTTTAAGTCTTCGCATAATGATGTAATGTAGAATACAATCCTATTTGTTCTTTAAGCATGGCATGGTATATATATACTAAAATTGGAATCGGCATCGGTATATTTAAGTAAGAATGGTAATCGGTATCTGAAAAAAATTTTGAATCGGCACATTCCTAAAAATATTAAAAAATTACAGCGCCACCATATTGAAAGTTTTGTGTAGCATTTATCACTGGATAACTTTTCAAACAAGCGAAATACAACCACGAGAAATATAAAATCCGATACCACAATACCAAGCAAATTAACCGCGGAAAACGCCCAAATTTTATGTTACAAGATCTATCATCAATTAGTGATATCGTCTATGTATAGGTAGTCCGGTACATTACAAGTGGATCAAAGAACGTTCCCGCAGACATCTCTTGACATGCGGCATTGTTTCAAAACACCAAACTCTTCCAATTAGGTACTTTGGTGAATCGACCTGGCCTACAACTATACGGACCTAATAATTACTGCACAACGACTTACTTGTATCCAGTCGGCGAATAATCTGTAAACACTCGTCGTAGATTCAATTTTTCAGCCCTGGCTAGTAACAAATTAGCATAAGCAGCTAAATATACTGGCTGCCAACTATCTTTAATATGATGATTTGGATAGGAATCTGAACCAGGGTCTTGTGATAATTGTAGTTGGACTTCATCTGTTTCAGATATCTGCTCGCAATCTCTTAGGTCAATGCCAGCTTGACCTGCTGAAAGATTCAAGATCAATCGAGACTTCCCTGATTTCATATATTTGGCGCAACTGAAAACGTAAAAATCCACATAGTTTTCGAAATGCAGATTTCGGTGTAACTTAGGTTTAGGCTTAGGCTAAGTATACGGTTTTGAATTGCAGTACACAAATGCTCGTCATGATAACCTCACCCAGGTAAAGGAACATTTTATTCAATTTATGACATCGCTTCTTATTACATTTGCTGGTTTTTTTTGCAAATTTAATTTGAAGCTTGAACAAACTTCCGATTCTTGTGTAGAAACCACAGGTGCGGACCGAGAGAAGATTGTCGAACAGGCCACGACCCCCAATCTGTAAGTATTCATTATTGTCACGCAGACACTCATTATCGATTTGTTAATTCCATCTTAAGACCCAATGTTCTCGTCGTTTTTTGGTACCAGCCACTATGGTTCAAATATCGGATATTATATTGCTGGATGCTGAATTCTACGTTATTTTTTATTTACGACTAAAATAACAATATTTGGCAGAAATTTTTTTTCCAACATGATAGATAAGTACTTCAAGAAGGCCACTTATGCTACCACATTTTGCAAGAACAAAATAATTTCTTGGTTAATCCACTCAAAAGCAACAAAACCGCTCACAAATCACAATATGTTAAAAACATTAAAACTCCCTAAAACTAAAACCATACCAACTCATAATACCCGACAGCAATCTGCGACACAGCCTGATATTTGTTTTGCCTCCTGTGTGTGGAAAGTTGAAAACAATTGTGTCAAATCTTTCGTCAGACGTAAACGACAGATTAGTCGCGTCAACAGAGAACATCACTTTAGCACCTAAAACAATGTACAGTATTTTTTCTGTTTAAGTACGAATTTCTCGAATATACATACCTACCCATCCGTTTAGTAAAATGAGCCAAATGTCCATTTAGTTCACAATGTTTCCATATGCTGCCCGCATGAAAAATTGAAAAAAAACTAAATAGTAACCTATCATATCGGTAGTGTTTTAGAATTATAGGGACGTATAGAAACAAGACGGTTCAAACGTAAAACGTTTTCCCAAATAACGGTACAAAAATCCCCGCCTATTTCATACAATCTTTTAACTCAACGATACAAAAGTTCGCTTAGGCAGCGCTCACGCGTGCAAGTCTTTGTTGTGAGAACTTGCAGCTACAAGCGTTGTTCGAGACACTCATTATTAAAACTTACAGCTGCAATTTGCAAGTGCAAGTTTTTACTACTAAAACCTTCACGTGGAAATTGCAGATGCTAGTTCTCGCTGCAAAAACTTGCACTTGTGAATGAAATTTTACCCAAACTTTCTAAAACGTTCAAATTACACTCCGAAACGGCATATTTTCCCCTAAACTGTTCTTTCGAATCAATCGTCGTTGCACAGATATTTGAGCAGCAAGAAACAGCAGTTCCGGTTGACTCAACACCTCCGGAACCGGACACAGAACAAGCATCGCTGAGTTGAAGTTTGTTTCGCAGACGGCATAAACTTGTGGCGAAAGAAAAATTCGCTTCACCCAACAGTAAAATCCGACCATTGCTTCGAGGCAAATCTTCCATTTTGAAATAAATAAATTATAAAATCGTGTTTTGTATATTTCGAATAGAAATTTGAACTAATTTAACATTTCACAGTAAAAAAATGTTTTAACGGATATCAAATAATATAGCAGTTAAAAGTCTATGCTTAAATATATCATTACGGTTGTGCTATACTTTCCGTGCACAGACGTGCGGCTAAGGGCATGAAGTTTGAAAGATAAGTTTTATGAGACGCGAAGAGACGCGCGTCACATTTACAACTTACTTTTACCGGTGACGAACGATACAAATACTATTACGGAACCGTAAGACAAAAATCATAAACCTGTGGCCAATGTATATATAGGTAATGGCAGAAACAGTGTATAAGTTTATTCGTAAGCCTAAACTTCAGTGTAATGATAAGCATGTTCCTAAGCAAAAATATTAGTCTATGCACTGTAAATTTGAGTGAGTTGATTATAACTCAGAATGAGTTGAATCACTCAGACTGAGTTAGGACAATCAGAACTCAGAATTTTGAGTTGATTCAATTCACTCTGAGTTAATTAATCAACTCACCCAGAGTCAACTCAACTCAGAGTGATAATCAACTCAACTCAGAGTGAGTTTAAGTTTACTGTTATTAACTCAGAAATAACCAACTCGCTAGCTGAATTGATTAATCAACTCATTGGAATTTACAGTGTGGCGTAGGTTTAAGTTCCAACGAAAAAAGCAACATGGCTAACCAATGAGGTACAGACATTCTAGAAAATTTATGGCGTGGCCGGAAACGAAAAACCGTAAGTCGCACATAATGAAATTCATCTAAAATCTAAAAAATTTCTATGCATCAGCCATTTTTATTTGATTTTTATGAAGAACCAGTGAATATGTGCACGCCTCAATTGCGTTCGCAGAAAAATAAAACGTTTTTGAAACTTTTATTCTTCAATACCGCTTTCTGTTTCCGTTATTTTGATCACTATCCGTTTCCGTTTCAGTGATTTTTACTTTCCATTTATACCCTGTCGGATACTGCTTGAAACGTGCTCATTCGTTAGAAATTCGAACTTCAGAAGAGCATCCAAACATCATACAGTCATTGTACAACCAGAGCTCTGGCTCCGGCTCCAGCAGAAAATTTTTTAGCGCGTTTCGTTTTACTTTTGTCGCAATTTTCAAGAAAGAATTTCCGAAATTTCGCAGAAAATTAACGTAAAACCAAACAGCTTAACAGCATACTGCAGATATTTGCTAAAATTAACTAATTAACCATCATTTTTACTAACTAATTTCGCCTCACCTCCGGCTCCGGCAAGTTTCGTTGACATCCGGCTCCGGTATTTTTCACCTGCGGTTGCACCCTGCAAACAACTCTTATATTCATAATAGTCCAATCTAGGGTGCGACCGGATACCAAAAAATGCCGAAGCCGGAGATATCCGACCGGCGACGGATAACGAATTCAAATCTAATACTAGACGGCATTCTGATATCAGAGCGGAGCTAACAATTCTTCCCTCCGTGGCCTATAGTAATCCAAAGGCTTACAAAACTTAACATCTCATGCCGATACACCCTAACAATTACCCTATTGCAATATTCTATGTTTTTGTAGCGTTGCGTTCAGTTGTAATATTTGTTTGTACCACGTTACATTTATGATATCCGGTTTTTCCTATAGGTACATCAAACAGAGGTGGCTTAGGATCAAGGAAGAGTCTCGGTATTTGGCAGGTCTGGTCTTGATCTCGGTTTGTTGAGTCTCGGTCGCTTGTAACCGAGACCAAAAGTCGAGGATTCGACAAAGGTATGCCTATATTATTGAAGTGACGCCGATAGATAAAATTTCGCTGTGAATCTATCAATTTTCATAATCACGAATAATTATGCCTCTGTACTCAGGTCTCGGTTATTTACACCACCCATTCCTACTTAAGGTCGAGGCTATTACTTCCGCGTAGACTTGGCTCTGGTTTTGGACTCATTTTTACGTTGAAGCACAATAGGGTTAGGAATTGGAATCCGCGGACTCAGATTTTACAGCACTGTAAGTCATTAAAAATTGTGATCGAGCATGGGCACATTATACATTTGCATACTAGTATCACAGAAAAATATGTAAAAGTAAGTCAATCATCCCAAGGTACTTAGTTGGCATAATCCAATTTTTTGAAACTTTCCAAAAATACCGGGCAAGTTAAAATACTAGAGCCGGATGTCGATTTTTTTGCCACAGCCGGATATCCGGTTCCACCCTGATACAATCGCTCATTGCTGTGATCACTAAACAAAATAATTTATTTAAAATAAGCTTTACTCGCTAAAACAATAACATAGCTTGCTAGCGGCATCATCCAGTTCTACTATGTGCCAGTACAATCTGTCCATAAAGAAGTCAATATATTTTCATGACAAATGAAACAAAGCCACTCGGTTGGCTACTTACCGACTCATGAATAAAAACCTTAGTTAATAGTATCTAATTCAACACAAATCTGTTTACAGACTTGAAAACAACCATTAACATGTAATGTTCACACTCCTACTTCATAAATTAGTTGCCTATATCTATTCGAGATGTTACAGTATACAGAACAGTTATAGCACGGTCTCCGCAGAGACCCAAACAACAACAACCACAACAACAACAACAACACAACGGTCATCTGCTACGCTTCTTCGTCGTGTTTTTCCCTCTAGTAGGTTGTACTTCTTTCAACCTCGCATGTCCCGTCTCAGCCAAATGTTTAAATAATTTGGTTTTTGACTGAAACTCTTGCCCGCAAGTGCTGCATTCACATCGTATTCCACCGAAACTTTCGTCAATTTTCTTATTGCTCATTGGATCACTATTTTTGTTTGAAAACACGCCCTCTTCATTTATTTCAACCAAATTACCGTTTTGGCCCGTGCTGTGACTAATTTTCTTATCACCTCCACACTTCGTCTGTTCCATAGTTTCTGCATCTGGCCTATGATTATCTGTTGAATACCCTTCCGTCACCGAGGTTATGTTATCAGTTTCGTTTTGTGGCTCAGATTTTTTATTAGCGCTGGCCAGCTCTGATTTTTGTTGCCTTTGACGTTTCTTTTGCTTTTTACTGCGCTTTCCAGAAGCGACAGCGTTTGTCAAGTTCTCGCTATCTGTTGTAATCAGATTTGCGGTTGCGGCATGTGAAAAGCAACAATTTGCGACGTGATTATCAAGATTGAGCAAAGCAAATTGTTCCGCCTGCAAAATACAACATGTTTCATTATTAAAATACAAGACATTCAGTCTGTCATCACAAAACACTGCAGGAAACAACGCTGACTCCAATCGAAGTCTCAATATCGACACAGAAGTTGAGTTCAGAAAGGGTGAAACTAAATACGTTAGTGTAAAGTAACGTTATATTATACTTAACAGGCACATCTATAATTACATATTATATGTACTCTAAAAACGATTCCTAAAGTAAATTCAAACATAAAATAAGTTACGAAGGTACTGACAGTTTCAAATTGTTTGCAGCCACCAAAACGTTAAATCAATACCTCCATATGTTCTTTTAGCAATGCAACGTTGTCAGTATGTTTTTTTGAGCGTTGATGATTCTTCGCTGCTTTCTCAGTCTTGAACGTTTTCTCACACGCAACACAGTATTTGTTATCGTTTGGCTGTCCCTCATCAACATCAAAATCTAAACTAATTAATGACACAAAATCCTAAAAATCATTATCTTTTGCATTAGAAAAATAGGTGTTCTATGCAGTATATGTGCATTGTTTTCGACGTTTGTTTTATGTCTAAACTGAATCCGTTGGCTTGGAATGATTAGTGGCTGTGTATTGATGTACACTCGCACAGTGGGTACAACAACATACCATAAAAACGTACCACAACTTCCACTCGTTGAAGCTGAATCAGAATCCGAAGTATCGTCGCCAAACTCTGACTTGAGTGCAGCTTCAATTTGAGACAAATCAGCTTCGTGATGTTCGCTTGCGTTCCAACCAGCGTCCGAATATTCTTTGATTTGCCTGAAACACGAAATTCAAAATTGTTTACTCGTAGATTTTCTGCGTGGTAGTCATTAAAACAATAAACTGTCCTGTTGGTCAATACTTGACTGTGCCCGCAGTTCGCGCCTCCCATAATTTTTTGTGCAAGAGCGATGCCAGATGAGTGAAAGGTTGAGATGAAATTCATTAAATTTAATAAGCGCTAAGAAACTCAGCCTAAACATTATAATGCGTCGAGCGCGAACTCACTCTGCATAACGTTTCTTTTGTTCTACAGCGTGCAGCTGCGCTTTGTGTTTTTGTTCTTCTCTACGTTCTTCTAGTAACTTTCGATACGCTATAACACGACGGTCACGCTTACGAACAAATTGTACCAGGGCCTGTAACAAAACCGTGGACTTATAAACTTTAAGCGATATCTAAACCGATTCGAGATAGAAGGACGACCAGCAGGTTATTTGATTTCTACATACGCATAGCTGGACAAAATATTTAAATCGAAAAAACATTGAAAATATAATTGGGCGACGCTATACTTGTCGTGTGGCGCCGTCGGAAAATCGAGTACGATGCTCAGCATTAAGATGAGAAAAAGTACAGTGCAGCCTTTACTTTTCTACCCGCTTTCATAACAAATAACCCCAAAAATAAACTTTAGTAATTACAAGTCTATTACAAATTACCCTAACTTCTTCGTTTCTTTCTTTCCGCCCAGCAGCTCGCAACTTCTTATTCTCTTTTTCCATTAATCTTAAAATGCGCCTATTGTCAGCTTGTCGGATATCATACTTATCCAGCCAAGCGTATGAACGCAGTGTGCAGTAGGACTGCCAGTAAGCATAAAATGGCCCAACTACCTGCAAATATAACGACTATACTACTTAAATCACAATTCGCATAATTCTTACTATAAATGTCGTACTCAAAGTATTTCTAAAACGGTTTCGCACTGCACTTTACTGCAAGCACCGTACAAAAGCTTTATACCCGTGTGAATAGCAATTTCGTGGCGAGCAAAAAAGCCAGGCATGTGGCACTAAATAATTTCAGCGTGTGCAACACGCTCAAAACGTCTTGCCAACTACGAACAATATGTAATACGCAATTTTAAAAATAAAGTGTACAAAATTCCCTACAACGTACGATGACAGTTTCAATTGCCAACATTCAGGATTTTCAACTAGTGCAACTCCTTACTTCATCATAGTCACTATTCGAAATTCCGAAATCAGGTACAAGAACTTCTGATTTATTCTCTGCGAATTCAAGATCTTCCTCTTTGATGCGTTTGAACAAATCGCCGTAAACTATGTAAAAGCCCTACACCAACAACAATATATACTAAGAACAACTTTAATACTACATTGAAAGTCTTCATTCTTAATGGAAGTATCAGGGCGGTATTCTGACATGGCTATAGCGCATACCAGCAGTTGATGATAGGTCCTATAACTTTTGAAATAATGAATGCTGAACTTGCCACTTTGATTCGACTTTTAGATTTCACGTATCCTATATACTACTGTCTAGAATAACAGATCTGGAGCTGCCGTAGTTCGCTTGTTGACGACTTATTGCTTAGTGGCGATAGGTGCGACATAGGTACATTTGAGAAAAGCGGTCTTAATCGGATGGACTTCCCGCTGTCAGTGTTAAACAGTAACGGTAAATCCATTAAAATGACATCTATAACAGACAGAATGAAACAATCTAAATAACGCCACCCCAATAAAAATTGCACAAAACCAAGATGTCGTTTTAGAAAATCAAACTTAAACTTTTCCTTATTTCAATACTTACGTGTAAATTGGTCATCTACGTACCTTTTCGTCGTCACCAAAACCTTTATAGCAACTTGAAGTGAAATAAGGAAAGAGATTTACACAATTATCTTGATAGTCAGATTCAATTCCTAAAATTCGAAAAGTTATTGGATACATATAGCAACTACGTTCATACTGTGAAGCATTCAGGGCAGAGCTCCCCTAGCACGGAAATGCTTTGACCGTTAACAAGAAAAAGTAAGTGATTGTTCACACAACAGATCTTAAATACACAATGGAGTGTGTTTAAAGACGAAATCCCTCGGAAAATCCTAGGATCGCCAGTAAATAGAACTATATTGACGTTGAATCTACTGCGATGTAAATACGTAAATATGCATAGTAATTTTATGAAAACAATTCCTTGTGCAAGCACAAGTTTGCTTTCAGTTTAGAATATTTCTAACATTAGTATATACTGTTACTTTATACCGTAGCAATAACACAAGCAGGGGTCGACCTGATATTAATTTTACCAGATACCGGAACCGGAGCCGGATAGTGAATTTTGTACCGGAACCGGAGCGGGATGTTGACCGGATATAGGATCTAAATTTGTACACTGTTGGAAGTATTTGAGTCGAGCAAAAATGTGTATTTATGGATTTAAGATTAATTTTTGGTTTGGATTTTTCATTCCATGTCAGTGTCCATTCATGAATTGATCTGAATTGTAGTCGCTTCAAAATATCTAGTATTTTGACGTGCAAAAAACAGTTTTATGATATTTGGAACCACAACCACAAATATCTGGTTACCCGGTAGATTTATACCGTATACAGGAACCGGATACGGATGTCGGATTTTGCCGGATATTAAACCGGAACCGGATATCCGGTCGATCCCTGAACACAAGCTATGATCTATGAAAACAAACAATTCCCAATTCTTACCGCCTCGCAATATTTGTTCTCTGTGCTTATCGTAAAAAGCTTTTTCTTGTTTATCACTGAGTACGTCATATGCCTGTTGAATAACTAACATTTCTTGGGTAGCACGTTCAACGTCAGCAGGATTCTTGTCTGAAATAAAACTTTTGTCATATTTTCTCACAAGTAATGACATTGGTTTATGTCTGTTCTAGTTATTTGTAGCTCATTAGTACACAAAACAAGCCGTTCCGATTATTTTCAATTTAGACTTGAGGAAACAAACCGAGTGCCCATGTGAGATCACAAGGTATTGGAACATTTGATAAACATTGAATAATGAATAAAACATTGCTAGCTAGGCTTGCTAGCAAGCTATTGGATTGGTTCTGTTGTTTCCTAAAACCCTACTTCTTAACAGATCCTTATTGCACACACCAATTTAGACACCGATAATTTTTTATAACATGGTTGTCAACATAAAACCTCCATGCAAACCTCAACATTAGCATTGTTCATTTGTATACGTATATTTATAGAGGAATAAACCTGGATGCCATCTTAAAGCGAGTTTTCTGTAACTTTTCTTTATATCTTCGTCAGAGGCATCACGCGGAACCCCAAGCACGTCATAATGGCATTTCATTGTAAAATTAATATGATTAACTACGCCTATATCAACTTTAAGCTAATACGTAGCACAATCTATATGTATAGTATAGATTGAGCTGCAACGCAATACAGTGTAAACAATCAGTACGCTGGTAAAACATCACATACTAGTTACACAATTAGTTCAAGCAATGCAGCGGTAGATCATTTGGTAAAACTGTTGAACTGATTTATTTGAAGAGCTTATAGAATGGCGCTTTTTCAGAACGCCGCCGCCTATATGATTTGTTGCTCTGTTATTTTTCGCAATTCTTTGAGGAGACTAGCTACGATAATTCCGGTTCCTCAATACAATATTCGATGAGCAAAAGACGGCAATTGCATGCGGTAAATATTATGCAAACGCCCAATATATAACAATTATATCGTAGGATATTTTGCCTACCATGACATTTTGCCCCCTATAGGCATGAAAGTACCACGTGAAATTTGCCCCTTGCCATTTACCCGAAACTGGGGCGTCGTAGTTTCCTGCTGCCAATCATAAATAGTCCAAAAAATTACACGACTGCACTACTGCTGCTTTTTCTCGTGGAAAATCAGGACGCCCTTTAGTGTTAGAATGGCTCTGGCATGTGTGATATTTCGAAGTTATAATTTACATAAACATGTCATGAGTGAATCAAAAAACTATTAAGAGCTTCATTTAGAAGCAACAAGTTATGATAATCTTCAGAATTGAATTAGAGGAAGCGCAGTTTGAAGTTGCACTTGCAATAAATGATAAAATGGAGAATCTTTCTAATGCTGTGGCTAGGCTACTTTTAATGTTTAAGTTCGAATAATCTGATGATTAAGAAATTTAGGTAAAAGGCCTGAAGTCCTGGTTCTTTTCCTGCCTAGATTTACATGGTGGTACGTCATTAGCGTTGTAAGCATGTGAAACATGCTTGTCCTGGTGCATATGCAATAAAAGCAATGCACATTGTGTTGTACGGTCGACATATATAGTCGACGAAAAACGCAGTTGGAGAGGCGGGCTAAGTGGCGCAGTGGTAGAGTGCTCGCTCAAGGATCCATAGGCTGAGAGTTCGATCCCCGCTCTAACCCGCTTTTCCAACTGCTTAGTAAAAAGGTCTGATGTCCCGGTTCCTACCTAGACTGACATGGGGGCTACTCCGTGGACGCAATGGCAAATTGCCGCGCTATGAGTACGGTATCCAGTCGAAAATAGGATGGACGGTCAAGGGACGACCTTGTTGAAAATAAGGGCATGTAAGCATGTGAGACATGCTTGTCCGTTATGTGCACATGCAATATAGTGCAGTGCACTGTATGTATGCTAGCTGGCAGCATACGGTCGACAAATATAGTCGACGAAAATGGTAGTTGGACAGGCGGGCTACGTGGCGCCGTGGTAGAGTGCTCGCTTAAGGATCCATAGGCTGAGAGTTCGATCCCCGCTCTAGCCCGCTTTTCCAGCTGCTTGGTAGAAAGGTCTGATGTCCTTGGTTCCTACCTAGGCTGACATGGGGGCTACGCCGTGAGCGCAATGGTAAACTGCCGCGCTATGAACACGGTATCCAGTCGAAAATAGGATGGACGGTCAAGGGACGACCTTGTTGAAAATAAGGGCATGTAAGTATGTGAGACATACTTGTCCTTGTGCATATGCAATAAATGCAGTGCACATTGTGGTGTACGGTCGACAGATATAGTCGACGAAAAAGGCAGTTGGAGAGGCGGGCTACGTAGCGCAGTGGTATAGTGCTCGCTTAAGGATCCATAGGCTGAGAGTTCGATCCCCGCTCTAGCCCGCTTTTCCAGCTGCTTGGTAGAAAGGTCTGATGTCCTTGGTTCCTACCTAGGCTGACAAGCGTAATACTAAACTACTGCGCTGTGAACCATGCTATTCAATCGAAAAATAGGACGGACGGTCAAGGGAAAACCTGGCTGAAATTGGGACATCTGAGCCACGCCGCCTCACAATCAACTGCTGAGTATTTGTTTTTATGCCTTCAAAGTCAAAATCAAAGTTTATTCACGAAATACATAGTTATAAGAACCTCAACATTATACACATGTATCTTGGTTCTTCCATGTTTTACTGTTGCTGCATATGAAGGTACTGAGCCACGCCGGCTCACAATCAACTGCTGAGTTTTTCTGTTTTTATGCCTTATAAGAACCTCAACATTATACACATGTATCTTGGTTCCTCTATGTTTTATTGCTGCTGCATATGAAGGCACTACATATTCTGCAGTTATTTTTACCGATGTGCAGCATCAGCATGAGGTTATTACTTGTCTCTATGCATCCGCATGTCACATACCCCGGTTTTTCTACAAGGTCGTTCCTTGACCGCCAACTTATGTATTTTTGGTTCGACCGCGGCAGTTTGCCATTGCGGTCCCATCGTGATCACCATGTGATAAGTTGGGTAGGCTAGGGCAAGACAGTTTTTAGTTCAGAGGTCTCAGCAGCTGAAAATGAGGGACGCTCCCAGGAGGTTTCGAACTCGGTCGACAGATTTTCAGTCCAGCACGCTATCCACTGAGCCACGCCGCCTCACAATCAACTGCTGAGTTTTTCTGTTTTCATATCTTATATGTACCTCAACATTATACACATGTATCGTGATTCTTCCATGTTTTACTGCTGCTGCATATGAAGGCTCTACATGTGCATCAGTGATTTTGACCGATGTGCAGCATCTGCATGAGGTTATTACTTGTCTCTATGCATTCGCATGTTACAGACGTGATTGTACGTTGTGTGCACTTGCATTATATTGCAGTGCACTGTATGCATCAGGGTGCAATCGTACGTAATTCAGATTCCGATTAGAATTACGATTCAAAACGAGTTCCGATTCCGATTCCGATTGGACTGTTAATCGGAATCGGAATTTTGAAATTTTAATTTTAATCCTACTTGTTACGATACGTTGCATAAAAATTCTGTATTATTTATCTATTAAATTGCTTTCGATGAGTTAACTATCAATAATTGAGTGTAGTTTAGCTTTAACCAAAAATCATCGCCAATTAGGTCTTACGACCTTTTTGAAAATTGTTACCAGCCAACAGACAGCCTAAATCAATATTATATTTGGCAACACAAATCCGTACAGTCACAAAATTTCTAGTTCTGATTCCGATTCTTGGCATCGTGCGTGGTATGTTTGCACGCCGGCAGCACAAGGTCGGCGGACATATAAGTAGCTGAAAAGGCGGGCTACTTAGCGCAGTGGTAGAACGCTTGCCCTAAAATCCTAAGGCATCTAGTTCAACACCCTCTCTGTCGGCCTGATTTTCTATCTTTGTAATTAAAAAGTCTGAAACACCGGTATTTACTTAGACTGACACTATGCTTTACATAAATTTTTGCTGAAATTTTAATTCCGATGGAATATCTGTTAACTCGCTTAGGAACCATTTGAATAGTGCACTGCGTATTTTCTGAAACGCATGCAAATATCGATTCAATTTGACGTTCATAGACCAAAATTTGTTATTGGCACTTTCAGGCCTGATTTTTCCATAGTTTCTTATTAATATTATGCTATGATTTCGCGCTATACTTAATTCTTTTTGAAAATTATGTGGGCACATTATGCTTTACGTGTAGTATTGTCTTTTGGGCTAGTTTTCGCAACGCTCGATAAAGATCCATACAGCGTTCTGGGGTTAAAGAAACGCGCAGATATTTCTGAAATCAAAAAGGCGTACAAAGCTCTCGTACGACAGTGGTGAGTAATAGTTGACTACATAATTGATGACATCAGCTTGTTTCGAATTTTAGCCGTGATTAAAACATCTGAGCCCCAAAATGAAGTTTGCATTTGTACTATAAGCATGTGACACATGGTTGTCCCATGTGCATATGTTTTAGTGTATGCAGGGTATTGTATGCTTGCCGGCAACCTACGTATAAGCATATATTTGACGATGAAAGTAGTTGGAAAGCGAGCTACGTTGACTCAATGAGTTGAGTTCGCTGGCTGCTTCATAGGCATGCTTTTGCAGCTGCTTAGTACCGGCCGGAGTAGAACTACATGTATTGCGCGAAGCTCAGACATACTTTTTAATCAGTCCAGTTGAACATTCAAAACTTATAAAGTACAAACGGATAGTTTGATCCATTTACTTTCCAATTAATTTAGGCATAACTAATTAAGCTAATATGCAAATTACTATTAGCTGACTATTCAATTTTTGGTTTTAGAACTTTATAAACAATTTATTCAGATTAAAAGTTGCAAATTGCTTTCAGTAACCCTAATAATCTGAAATAATTTTAAAACTCACAATTTAGGCTTATTAGTTAAGCTAATATGCAAATTAACTCTTAGCTAACTATTCAGTTATCGGTTTCGGAGGTTTGTAAAGAATTTATTCAGATTTCTCGCACCCGAGAACCCTTTCGCATTGAATTTAATTCTTGTAATCCTAATTATCAGTAAAATAATTCAAAAAGTCTAGCTAATTTAACTAATATGCAAATTACGTAGCTATTAACTAACCGTTCAATTATCGGTTTTGGAGGTTTATTAACAACTTATTCAGGTTTCTCGTACCCAAAAAAGCCTTAAGTGCTGAATTTAGATTGATTGCATCCCAAATAATTAGTGAAATACAGTAAAAAGTCCTAATTTAGGCTTAACCCATTATGCAGTTTAGCCTGTAGTAAAGTCTATCAAAGTCGGTTCGGTGTTTCCTGAGATTCTTATTTTACGAACGGACGCACATCCACCTTTCGACCCCTGGATACAAAATATAAAATGCTTCGCGAAACTCCGAGCTTAGTTTCCTTTCACTCAATAAAGGTATGATGTTCGATTTCTATCTAGATTGACATGCACGATATATTTTAATATTATAGGCATCCTGACAAAAACGACAGCCCTGAAGCAGAATCAAAATTTATAGAGATCTCTGAAGCGTACGAGGTAGAGTATTTGTCTTGTTCAACTGCATTATAAACTGTAAAACTCATTCGGAACTTTGGCATAAGCTTTATGGATAGCAATAAATTGTACTGAAATAAATTACCTGTATATGTCGTAGAATTTGCTACATATGTGCTGCCATTTTAGTGTCAAGGTTTATCGCTAGATTCTTGAAGGTATTTCGTAGTTTGCGTCTTTGCAGAAACTTCAATTCAGGCAATAAATGAAAGTTGATAATACTTACTTACGCATAAATGAAACTGGGGAATGTAAGCTTCGTTTTGTGACGATAACAAATGAAATATTGAGAGGTTTCGCGGAGACATTAGACTTAGACTACACTGTAATATACGTTTTTCTATTTCTACGATATTCTTCCGTCGCAGATTTCCATTATAAATTTTTAGCTTCTGACCGATCCAAAAAAGAAGGAGCATTACGACAATTATGGGACGTTTGATAGTACACCATGGGACGACCATCACAGTCAGCATGCAGGAGAACCGTTTTTCCATCGCAGCTTTTTTGAAGAATTTGGATTTCGAATGCCAGAACCATCGCCAGTGTTTGAACGTTATCGAATCAGTATGAGGTAATCAAAGCATACAATGAGCTTAAGAGACAACGTCACTTTGACTTTAAAATAATGAAGATTGTCTGTGTTGATATTAGCTTTTCCGATATAAATGTGCAAAATTTAAATTTTTTAATGCCGTAAAACATTATTTTAGTCAGCATCTAGATGATAGTCTAACTGAGGTGGAGAAATGCATTAATAATTTAGGCACAAAATATATTTGCGTTTTAGACAATTTGAATACACAATAATGCCAGGAAGTTACACAAAGCCATTCCTGATATTCGCTTACTCAGATTGGTGCTCGTCTTGTAAACGTATGGAGCCAATGTGGGAAAAAATTGTTGGCGATATCCAGCCACTTGGCAAGATTTTATTTTCACAATTGTGTGTTGTACTAGTGGTTACCGGAAATAGTATCGATATCTCCCTATTTTAGATACGCCATTGGTGTTTTTCTTCGATGTATTCGTTTTGCAGCTTAATGTCGAGAAGGTGCTAAATACTTCGAAGATCCTTGTTTTACTGAAATATACGTATTCCACAAATTTTGTGGAACAGTATTCTTTTCGCTGAGAGCATTAGAGATTTTTCTGTAGTAGTGCGTGTGCGTGCAGGAACAATTAAATTTGGTATATATTTTCTGCGAGTAAGAGCAAGGCGGTGTTTCAGCAGTCCACGAGCATTCTGGAAAATTATACGTCGAATTGAAATACATGGTTGCTTTTCGGTTTAGGATATGGTGTCGGTACAGTGAATAACGTGCATCAAGCTGCGTTTGTGAGACGCTTACAAGTCAGACATTTGCCAACGATTCTAGTCATTGTTGAGGGTAGGTTTTTACTTGAAGAAAGTTCACAGAAGCAAAAGCTCGACTCTGTTTCAAGACGTTTTTGAATGTTTAAAAAAACTAAAACAATGGCTGTGTTTCTGAAATCTTACATAAAAATTTACCTTAGTTCTGCTCAAGTACTTGCACAGCATCGGTGTTAAGTAAATACTTAACTTTTTGGACAAAACAAAGAATTTCAAATAATGATCCTGTGCCGCAACGACGGAGCCATAGGTTTGCAATATACTAAGGAAGCTCGATGAGTCTACAATCTCAATTTAACCAAGGATAGTATACCAGAACACTGTTAGTCTGTAATACATTAAATTTGGTGAGTGACTTAAGTATTTATTCAACTTAAATTGTGTAAGTAATTACTTAGCAAATATATACTTAATATTGAAGTTGTACTGAAGTAGGGTTTCAGATATCCAGACAATCTGTTTTATTAATATAGCAGTTCATTTTTTATCCAAAAGCTGCAAATAAAACAAATTGATCGTATTACGCGATAAGTAATTAGTCACTTTGTCGTTTTTAAAAGCGTACTTAAATTAAATATTTAAGCCGCTTATTAAATGTGATAGATTACAAATTAAACTTCAGGTATGCAAACATTGGTCCAACTGAATTTGCAGACTCGTGGTGCCGACTTCATATAAATGAAAATTTAAGTAAATACTTAAGTAAGATTTCAGAAACCTTACCAATGTTCCTTTTGCTAATGGTTATGTTTCAGAGAGAATTGTGCCGTTCCGTAATGAATTCAGTGCGTTAAATGTGATCAAATTTGCAAAGGGAAGCGTACCACAGCATGTAGTGACAATGGTGCATGACGACAATTACGAGTATTTTCTTACTT
Source organism: Enoplolaimus lenunculus (assembly GCA_030248215.1). NCBI lineage: Eukaryota > Metazoa > Nematoda > Enoplea > Enoplida > Thoracostomopsidae > Enoplolaimus > Enoplolaimus lenunculus. Next base: position 20,482 of record JASANG010002661.1, read on the forward strand.
CGTGGCGTAATAATAAGGTTTGTCTGCGCATAATATGTTTTGTTAGGTTCTGATTTTGGATGGTTAGTATTGTGGATTGGATATATGTATAGTGTATTAATGTCGCCGTTTGCAAAGTTAGACCTTAGAGAAATATCAAGTTCGAACGATAATTTTAAGCTGAAATCGTGTTAGTCAAACCTAAGTGGATTTTAAACATAAATAAATTATTGCAGGTTCCTATATTAATGTTTGGAACATTGGGACAGCCACGCTTGCGATATTTGCTGTCAGCATTTCGATACCAAAAATATGCTGCGTTTGGCTATGTACAGGTAATGAACGTTTGGTTAATCTGTACGTAGATTATGGGCGCTATAATAATTTCGTTGCAGCAGGACCGGTTTTTTCCGGAATAAATTATGTCCGGAAAAATAATCTTTTTTCATTTTTTCAGGAAAAATAAAGTACGTATATTCATGTAATAGTCAGTTGTTATAAACAACACCGATTCCGCGTTGGCACTTCTTAATCATTTATTTTGAATTATAAACCATTCGCTGTTTGAAACTATCACCTTGCTTACAATCGAAGTGCATACATAATGCTCTAAAATTTAGCTCTTAGAAATACAAAATTACATTTTTCAAAACTTCATTATAAGGAAATAACAACATAGTAATGCTTTAGAAATAAGACAAACTTTTAACATGCAAGACTAAATTCATTTGCTTATTCTGTCGTTTTATAAATGATAAAACACCAGCATATAAAACAAGAGTGAGTTTCTCTACTTCTATTTGTTCCATAGGTTCAAGCGGGTGGTGATTACGCTTGCTTTAGAAATCACACAGTAGAAACTGTGTACATTTGGTTCAAAATGCTTTCGCCATAATTTTACACGACAAAAGGGATGAGCGGTTTCGGTAATAAAACGGAAGTCCAGGCTGAAAACCAAGACTGACTAAGCAAACTGATATTAAGCCTCGGCTATATTTTACAAGCCGTATTCGGAAGCGACTTTTATTCAAGCTTAAAAATCAATCACGGTTTAACAATTTTATTGGATTTTTCTATTTTGCGGCTCCCTTGGAAAAAAGGAAATATTTTCCGGTAATTTTTTATTGTGAACATATCTGGCTTGGAGCCAACATTACTACGTGTGTTTCGTTAACTGTTAAACTTTTTCCGTGTGATATGAAACTCCGTACGTTTGTAAGCGATTGTTAAATTTTAAATATATGTTTTATTATTTTAGCGCAATCATAATGATCGTGAACTCTATCATCGTTTTCATATTGGCTATAATAATTCACAAGAATCTCTGTTGATTTTTAACGAAAATACCGACTCTCCTGTGACTTCAATTTCGCGTCGAGGTAAGCGGTTTTTGGGGCGATATTGAAATTTAACGAAGAATCGAAGCTATCAATGTAAGCATAAAAAGCGCCAGTGGCCATTTAACTTATCAGAAGAAACTTTTGTTCTCAATATTAGAGTATCGCTACTTGGGATCAATTTAATTTTCAGATTAAGATTTAAAGTGTTAAAACTGTGTTTGGTAGATAACTTTTCAAATTGTGTGTAGAAATGAATTGGAATTTTGTCTAAAATCAGTTTGAAATTCTAATCCAGAATAAGCAGGGTTGTCAATATTTTCGATTAGAGAAAAGTGATGGTGCAACTGTCGTTTAATTTCAGGAATATTTTCGACATCTCTTTGAAGAATTTTGGAAATATGTTTGAGATTGAAGCTGTCGCTTGATGGGTTACTTTTTGATTTTAGGCGAACTTACGTCTGACGCAATCAACAATGCGATCGAAGAGCATAAATTCCTACAATTGCCCCGCCTTTCGTCCCAGCATCATTTCAACGAACTATGTCCTACTGAGGACAAAAAGCATTTGTGCGCTGTTCTGCTAGTTTCTCGTCCTATGATGCCATTATTAGTGGGTAAGAATGTTCCTATACTTATGCGGCGCCGTTTATCACCATGCAATAGCGAACGGGAAGGCTGTCCTATGTTTAATTTTCGTGTAAAACAACTGTTATTTTGTTACTAGAAAAAATTGCTCAGCACTTGAGCAGCATGGGATATGCTTCATATTCCTATTAAAAGGATAGTAACTAGAACAGCACATTCGTTCGATGTAACCTGGAAAAATATTAAGAAACAATGGCGTCCAAAATTATGTTGACTATTAATTCTTCTGAAACATATTGCGGAGAGCAAATCTATTTTTGTGTTGAAAGTTTTTGGCGGATTTATTAGGCATTTTAAGAAATTTCTTAGATAATGGCAGGGTTACAGAGACATGGCTGAAGTATAATGATCTTGCTTTTTCCAGATTAATCGATGCTGACAGAATACGGTGAGAATTTTGATCCTCTAGTCGTGACTATGCAGTGAAACAAATAACTTAGCAGGGAAATGCGCATTTATAGATTTCTACCTGTAAACTTGTTTGTTTGTCACTAAGGTTAAAAGGCGGGTAAAGTCAAGAGTCGTTTTTAAAGCATCAATTGTGAGTCATTTTGTGGCGCCTTGTTTAATAAAGTATCTAACAAAATTGGTCATCAGTACTCTAACTCCCCAATTATGTCGCCAAACAGTGTTCTTGTGGAATTCAATTAACTATGTTAATAGAGGAGAGCCCAAGGTGAGTTTAGTACGTTCGTGTAGAAAACTTCAATACACATTTAAAGCAAAACATTTGTTTCTTACAAAAGAAAATTACAAACATTTTGCTATCCGCAATATGTTTCAGAAGAATTAATAGTCAACATGATTTTGGACGCCATTGTTTCTTAATATTTTTCCAGGTTACATCGAACGAATGTGCTGTTCTAGTTACTATCCTTTTAATAGGAATATGAAGCATATCCCATGCTGCTCAAGTGCTGAGCAATTTTTTCTAGTTTCAACCGCTTTACCAAGCTGCTGATTAATCCATCAATCTGAACTATGAAAAATGAGAAGACTGATTAAACTAAATGCGGAGTTTCAAAAAATCGTTTGCATGACAGAAACTTTTATCCTGACAACAAGCGCCTAACCAACGTATTTGTATAAAACCAAGCATTGGGGTGAAACCAACCGTTGGGGTGAAACCAATTGTTGGGGTAAAACCAACCGTTGGGGTGAAACCAACCGTTGGGGTGAAACCAACCGTTGGGGTGAAACCAACCGTTGGGGTGAAACCAACCGTTGGGGTGAAACCAACCGTTGGGGTGAAACCAACCGTTGGGGTGAAACCAACCGTTGGGGTGAAACCAACCGTTGGGGTGAAACCAACCGTTGGGGTGAAACCAACCGTTGGGGTGAAACCAACCGTTGGGGTGAAACCAACCGTCGGGGTGAAACCAACCGTCGGGGTGAAACCAACCGTCGGGGTGAAACCGACCGTTGGGGTGAAGCCGACCGTTGGGGTGAAACCGACCGTTGGGGTGAAACCGACCGTTGGGGTGAAACCGACCGTTGGGGTGAAACCGACCGTTGGGGTGAAACCGACCGTTGGGGTGAAACCGACCGTTGGGGTGAAACCGACCGTTGGGGTGAAACCAACCGTTGGGGTGAAACCAACCGTTGGGGTGAAACCAACCGTTGGGGTGAAACCAACCGTTGGGGTGAAACCGACCGTTGGGGTGAAACCAACCGTTGAGGAGAAACCAACCGTTGGGGTGATGATGATGATGATAGCCCTCTTTGAAGCTTCATTCCTATATTTGGTATCCCAGATGCTTGGCGACGGCAACTGGGTCTGTCCACAGAGATGCTTCCGTTAGGTTTGTTGGTTTTGTTGCGCAGTTAAAGATATGGGCGGTCTTATGTGGCCCGACGTTGCAATCTGGGCAGACGTCGACGATCTGATTATTGATCCTTGCCAGGTACGAGTTCAGATGTCTGCTGTAGCCGGATCTTAGTTGTGCGAGGTGGGTTCTCACTTGGCGGGGAAGAGATTCTTCAGTTGAGCAGATCGGCGGAGGATATCCCCCCAGGACGAGATTCTGCTTATACCCGTGTTTTGCGCTCTCCACAGCAGAAGAATGGAGTGACTTAATCCCGGCCTTGAGATTTTCATCATCGAGACGACCCCCCGGGGGCAGCAGGTGAGTATATTCAGCAGAGTGTTTGTACCAAACCGTAGGTTTCATATTTGGTCTTGCTGGAACTTGTTTGATACAACTGTCATGGCATGGGTGTGCGGGGTGGTGGCTGGAGAATGCGAACTGGCGGGCAATAAGCTGGTTGTGCTTCTTTACGGGCAGTTCTTTGGCCTCGCGATGAAGGTCATCGATGTCGGTCATTTGCATGCATCCGATGGCAATGCGCAGTGCAGTATTCTGCGATCTTTGTAGGCGTGTCCAGTGTGTTTCCGTGAGGATTGGTTCCCAGACGGGACAACAGTAGCTTAGAATCGATCTGCTAATAGCTCTGTATGACAGTAGGGTTTCCTTGTCGCTTCCCCAAGTCGATCCGGCCAACGCTTTGAGAATGGAATTGCGCTGCTGAACACGTGCTGAGAGAATCTTACAATGGGCACCGAAGCACATCATCGTGTCGAGGGTTACGCCCAGCAGTTTCGGGTTTTTGACCAATGGGAGCAGATGGCCTTTGAAGTTTATTTGGGGGTGTATTTTTGCCTGCGCCGTTTACGGGGTGAACAGTGTCACTGACGATTTGCTGGTCGAGACAGTTAGTTTTCGACTGTCAAAGAATTCGGCCACTCTTGGTATGTATGCGTTTAGCTTGTCTTCGAGATCGGCGATCACAGAACCAGAAGTGTATATAGTAACATCATCCGCATAGCTAACAACTTTTACATCGGCCGGGGGTGTTGGAAGGTCGGCCATGTAAAGATTGAATAGGCTGGGTGAGAGAACCCCACCTTGTACCACACCATATTGAACCGTACGGGCTGACGATAGCTGGTTGCGAAACAGGACTTTCGCTTGACGGCCTCGAATATAGTTGATGACCCATCGACGAGCGCTTGAAGGGGCGGGTAGACGGAGTATCAGATCTGTCAGCGAGTCATGATCTACAGTATCGAATGCAGCGGTTAGGTCGACGGCAACCAGAACTGTGCGATAAGCCGGTCTTTGTTGATTAAAGCCGTTGGCTATATCGGCAACAATATTGGCAAGAGCTGTAGTCGTTGAGTGATTCTTCCGGAATCCATGCTGCGAGGGTTGAAGTGGCAGACGTTTCACCAATAGCGGGAGCAGAAGCTTTTCCATGATCTTAGCGGTATTGCACAGTAAGCTGATTGGTCTCCAGTTCTCTCCTGCTGTTGCGTCTTTTCCGGGTTTAGGTAGAGGTATGATCACTGACTTCTTCCATACACTGGGAATGATGGACGTTTTGATTGACGTGTTGAAAATAGAAGTCAGGAAGTTGATCGCGGATCGTCCCAGATGTTTCAGATGTAGAACAGTGAGGCCATCTGGACCCATAGCTTTGGACGATTTAGACGACATGATTGCTTTGCGGGTGTCGTCAGCGGAGAAGATTGGAGCGTCGTTGAGCGGAAGGTTGCTGGCAGCCCGGAGGTTTTGACGCCTGGATTTGTTGCCTTTGATTGGAGGCGTTTTCGGAACATATTGGTGACAGAACTTGTTTGCAATGCTGGCATTTGAAGTGTGCGTTTTGCCATTGAATGTGACGCCTTGGTTTTTTATGACATTTGCTTTGCAGTTGAGTGCTTTGATACGTTGCCAGAGTTCTGTTGTTCCAGTGCGGTAGGACACTGCACTCATCATATCTCTCCACTTCTGGCGTTGGTCAGTAAAGATGTTGTTGGAAATTTCATCATTGAGAGCCTGGATCCTATCATCGTTAGGGTCTTCACTTCTGAGCGCATCCCGTGGTTTGATTAAGTTCTGTACCCTCTCTGGTATTCGGTACGGTTCCATCTTCGGCACGCGCCCTTTTGGTATGTATCGATCGGATGCATCGAGTAGGACTGTTCTAAAAGCTCGTTCTGCTTTATCTGGATCGAGCGGATAGGTCATTTGGTCGAGCGCGCCTTCGCAGTGACGACGAAAATTGTCCCATTTTGCTTTTTTGAAGTTGGTGAAGCAGTTGTTGGTTGCTTTGGCTGTTGTTTTTGCTGTTGACAGCGTGATGGTGATTGGTAGGTGATCACTTAAGAGGGCTGTTGTCGTATACCAGTTGGCGGAGAGTGCTAGATCGTTTGAGACGATTGAAACATCTGGCGAGGTGCCAGGCCCGTTGGATGGCAGCCGAGTCGGTGAATCTTCGTTGATCGGAGTGAAGTTGCTTGCCTGGAGTTCTTCAGCAATCGATTCACCGCGGGTGTCAGCGTTATGGTTGCTGAACCAAAGATCGTGGTGTGCATTGATATCGCCAAGCACGATAGTGGAGCCAGGAAGTAGCAGGTGTTCGATCGAAGCTGTGTAGGCTAATGTGCAGGATGACTGCGGCGGAATATAACAGTTGATGATGTTGATAGCACTGCCGTCCAGGTTGACAGTTATGCCTGACTGCTCAATATTCACGTCACCGCTTCTGGTTGGGATGCTTAGCACACTGAAGTTGATCGTTTCTTTCACCATTATCAGTAAACCGCCTCCGCCATTGTCCGATGGGCGGTCATTGCGAATACAGGACCAGCCAGGAGTTTTGATTTTGGCAGAATGTGTCAATTTCGACTCTTGAATGACAGCAACATGGAATTGACCGTCGTCCAGGAATTGCAGGACTTCAGCCAATTTATTTCGGATACCATTTACATTGAACTGCAGGATCTTGAAAACACCTTCAGAATTGTCGGATACCGCAGGTTGCACTTTGGCTCGCGTGTTGCTTTTGCCTGTAGGTTGCTGTAGTGTCTTTGGTTGGGGGGCAACATTGTCGAGGCAGCGTTCACATTTGAAAGTATCATGGTTGTAGTTGTCGGTGCCATCCAGTTTTGCACAGTTTCGTGTTCCCATGTGGATGTATTTTTTGCAGTGCTTACACTTGACCGACCATTCGTTTCTCGTCACGGCATTACCACAGACACCACATGGCCATCTTGGATTCGGGGCAGGGTTCTGCTCAATTCCGGCACGGATTAACAGGATACGGAGTAGGGTGGCCGGTGTTGCCCACTCCGCGAACAAAAACACAGGTTCGGAGCTTCGAGGGAAATGGTTGTACGCCATTGGCCAGCAGTTGAAGCTGGGTAGACCCGCGACGCCAGTTGTTGCCAGTAACTGACGTATCTGCACACAGCAGTGTACAGATCGAAGACGCTGCGTACGTGAGGTCCAACCGTTGGGGTGAAACCAACCGTTGGGGTGAAACCAACCGTTGGGGTGAAACCAACCGTTGGGGTGAAACCAACCGTTGGTGTGAACCCGACCGTAAAGCCCTATAAAGTGTACCTATAAAGTTATAATCGTATAAAATTACTTAGCTAACGGGTAAAAAGTGCTGAACCAAAATGGAAAATTTCGTGCACGTTCTGGTAGGAGTTTTTTGACCGTAACTACTGAAGGCCACGTTCGTTTGGCAAATCCTTTGGCACAGATATTCCCGACGGACCAGGATATCAGTGTACAAAATTTAAACGAAATAGGTCTGATGTTACCTGAGTACCAACATGCAAACTAAACTGGAAATACGCACTTGAGAAGCGCGAACCATATATATGAACACTATCGTGTTCATATGATTAGATGTTTTGTACGTTTCAAAATATATTTCAGTGGCTGCCACATACGCGTGTCGTTTTAAAACACTTTATTTTTGTCATCGCTAGTAAGCAATCACAGTTTCATGATTTTGTAGAAAATCTTTCATGTTTGGTTTTCAGGAGACAACGAAGACGTTCACATAGCTGCGTTTCGTGTTTATGCAGAATCAAAAATGCGATCATCAACGGCTTCGCGCGTTCAGTTTGCGTATATGTTTATAAGTTCACAAAAGTAACAATCGAATATATATATATATATATATATATATATATATATATATATATATATATATATATATATATATATATATATATATATATATATTATTTTCAGTTGTATTTTACGCTGTGTCAATATCAATTGATAGTCTAAGTTATTGTATGAGCTTAACTTTAAAATCGCTAAAAGTATATCAGAATCACCGGCATTTCTGTTCCGGCCGGAATTCCTCTAAAAATTCAATTCCTGTCCTGTTCCTGCATTGGAACACGCGGGATCAGAAACGGTTTTGTGGCAACTTATACTAAATCGTTTAAAATTGGAAACTTTGGCGTTGACGCCATATATACGTACCCAATCGGTGTACGATTTCAGACATATTGTTGGTTCAATAGTGCCATCGTCGGAGATCAAAAATACTTCGTTTCGTGATGTGATAATATTTCGTCGTCTCGACAGTCGGCAGTTACGGTATGAATTTTTACGAGGCGGCTGGAGCGGAGAATCGGCGTTTGTCAATCGATGCACTGAAATGCTTCGGACACAAATCAATTTGTACACCGCGCGATCAGATATGCTCAAGACTCCGCTTGAAATACAGGTTTGTTACGTACAAAGTTTTTGGTTGAATTTTACACTTGTTGTGTTGTCAGGATTTGGCATAAGCTTGCACTGCGGTAGTGTCTGATTACGAAATGTTTATTCTAGTTTGAGCCGATTTTTCACTGGTTTACTTACACATTGCTGTGTTAATACTTACTATTTATATTTAAGAAGATGACAATAAGTTGTTTTAGAAATTACAATATGTACACAAATCAGCAGAAAACAGAAACGATGACGTGTAAATTCGACCAATCAAATCAAATTTGACAGTAAAACCACACTACTTCGTGGTTTCTGAATTCTCGCTGAAATGTATGTTGGCATTAATAAAAATAGATTAAGAAAACTCTGGAAAATAGCCATTATTGTGCTCTTTGGCAACTATTGTAGGAATTCTACGACGAACATGGGCCTAGTTTGTATCGCAAAGTCGCATACAAAACAATGCGTGCGTATGAGCATTTCATGTATCACATGAAAAATGAAGAATTATTCCCGATGCTGTCTTTTGTTGGAATGTTTCTATTCTTGGTGATTCTAAGCTATTGCTTCAGTTATATATTGTAAGTTGCATAGGATATATCGGGTTGCTACTGGAAATGTCTTGCGGACTGGTTTAGCAGCTGGCCCGGGCCAATACTTTAGCTATCAGGATGCACTAATGATTTCATATCTTGTAGAAATATTCAGTATTTATAATGATGTGGATGTACTGGTTTTGTTGTACAAAGTTGCTTGCAATTCTTGGTTCATTAATGCTTTGAGGAAATTTTGTTTTTCGCCAGCTTTTTAAGTGTGTCAGATAGTCATTTACAAAATGTTATTCTATGTTGGACTAATTGTATTGATTGTATCAAGAGTGGACGATCACTTTTTATAACAAGAGTGTGCAACTGGGTACATTCTGTGTATTAAAGAATGTACCCGGCACGCGTTGCGTTTTTGGCCTACACCCCTTGCTTAGGGGGTAGATGTACTAAGACAATAGCATTATAAACAGTTACCATTGTTAGTGTGATTAAACAACATAGTTGACCCCCCCGTAAATGAGGGGGGTAGGTGTACTGAAGCATACTTTATTGTTAATCTTTTGCTTAAACCCCCCTGATTGAGGGGGGGTCGAACAAAAATGCAACGCGTCCTGGTACATTTAGTACCATGCACAGCCCAAGCAGTTGCACACTATTCTGCAAGGTGGACATCATCCACTCTTGGTTGTATTAATCTATGTCAAAATCATATCTTCATTTTTATTTTAGAAATCTTGAAGCGAAACAGGAAAATTTACGACAGTCGAAAAGAAATCGTGGCAAACCAGTTGAACAGTGAGTTTTCTGTGTTTTGTATTATTTTCTCAGTTCATAAGATTTTTTAAAAAATGAACGAAGATCAAATTGCGTTGGTGCCAAATTTTGAAACTGATGAAATTCTAAATTGTCGAAATTAGTTCTTTAAGAATTTTCATTTTTGACCGTCATTCTTTGGAGAATTTTTGAAAATTGACAGCGAACATTTTTTAAGTTTGAGGACGTGTAAGGGTGGCGCTATAATTTTGATGACGTCTGTCGACATACGTCTCCCTGTGGTATCGTACGTGAATTACTCGCGTGCTATGGCGTATGGTGACGGACGGCGCCGGACTGCACCGCACGACAAGCATAGCGCCACTTTAAGTCTTAAAATTTTGAGTTTAGTCACTTTTGAAATGTATTAATCCCGATCACCCACTGGCTGTGACCGCTGTAAAAATGAAAATATATAGTTTTTTATTTAAGAACGGCTGAATTTTTAACGATGGGTTTTTTGTTCATTTTTAGGACGTTTGAATTTAACACACTGCTACACGAACTTCGCGCCGAATCGTACAATGGCCTTGTTCGCCAGCTCAAACCTGGATGCCGTACGCTGGTTGTTCTCGTAGATTCTGAAACTAAGGATGAACTCTGTAAAGCGTTTACGCGTGAAATTTGGCCGTGGCGCAAGTATGAATGTTCTAACTTTGGAACGTATAGACCTCTATTTTGTTTGTTTGTACATGTATTGTATTTTTGCAGTTTTGGGTATTGGAAACCTAAATTGAAGTAATTTACACAGGTAAAAAATATTCTAGTACACGTTTAATTTCACGATTTTTAAGTAGTTGTAATAACATATGTTACAGGGTGCAACCGGAATTCCGGTTCCGACATTTTTTACCTTCCGGTTCCGGTTAATTTACCGGAATTAAAAATTCCGGTATTAAAATTTGGTTGGTGGAAATTAAGATATTTTCCGATATTTCTTGATATCAGGCAGCAGCCTAAAATATTTGATAACACAAATTCAGCTGACTACATTAGTATACTCGAACACGAGACTATATGCAATGCTCGTTTCACCGACACCCATGACGGACTCAAGTTCATACATCTGACCGTTATTCTTAGACTGGGGTGTTAACCTCGCATTGGGGTTTTAAAATTTTAAGCCGTTTATTAGCTACAGGCTAATTTGCATAACTAATTAAGCAAAAATTAGGACTTTCTACAATATTTCACTAATTATTACCGTTAGAAGCAATCTAATTTTAGCATTAAGGGTTTTTGGGTGCGAGGAATCTGCATAGACTGTTTACAAACCTCAAAAACCGATAATTGAGCAGTTAGCTAATAGATAATTTGCATATTAGATAGTTTATAAGCCTAAATTAGGACTTTTTACAATATTTCACTAATTATTAAGGTTAAAAGCAATATAATATCAGCACTAAAGGGTTTTTAGGTGTGAGGAATTTGAATAAATTGTTTACAAGCATCCAAAACCGATAATTGAATAGTTAGCTAATATCTAATTTGCATATTAGCTTAATTGACAATACGAAATTAGGACTTTTTTGGGTGCGAGGAATCTGCATAGACTGTTTACAAACCTCAAAATCCAATAATTGAGCAGTTAGCTAATAGATAATTTGCATATTAGATAGTTTATAAGCCTAAATTAGGACTTTTTACAATATTTCACTAATTATTAAGGTTAAAAGCAATACGTATAATATCAGCACTAAAGGGTTTTTAGGTGTGAGGAATTTGAATAAATTGTTTACAAACATCCAAAACCGATGATTGAATAGTTAGCTAATATCTAATTTGCATATTAGCTTAATTGACAAGACGAAATTAGGACTTTTTAAATTATTTCAATAATTATTAGCGTTTACTGAAGGTTTTTTGGTGCGGGGAATCTGAATAAATTGTTTACAAACGTCTAAAACCGATAATTGCGTAGTTAAATAATAGATAATTTGCATATAAGCATAAATGATAAGCCTAAATTAGGTGTTTTTACAATGTTTCACTAATTATTAGGGTTACAACCAATCTAATTTCAGCAATAATGGGTTTTCGGGTGCGATGAATCTGAATAAATGGTCTAAAAACCTTTAAAACTGATTATTGAATAGTTAGCTAATAGGCAATTTGCATATTTTCTTAATTGACAATACAAAATTTGCATATTACCGACCTTAATTCCTTACGTGTGTTCGAGCTTCGCTCAATAAATATAGTCCCACTACGACTGGTTAGTATAATATGCAAACCTTGACAATCGCCAAAAATAAACCATGGAAGGTATATTTAGCTCCTGTGGATTATGAAAATCTAAGATACACCAGATAAAGTGAATATCTATCTCCAACTAGGGTTAATTCACCAACAATATTACAAAAAAGAAAATTAAAATATATTTTTTGGTGGCATGTATTTTTCATTTGCCGGTTCCAATCACGGTAATTTTTTTAAGTTACCGGTTCCGGTAAATGGTCATTCCGGTTACACCCTGCATATGTAATTACTGTTTTAATTTTTCATGCGCCTGACAATTCGATATTTTCTGTATATATAATGTTACGTATCTATCGTTTCATAAAATATTGTTTTGCGTTAAGCTGTTTAGCAACTTATACGCCGTTGTTTTCGCAGGAACAAGACGCTGCAATTCGCGTTTGTCCTTGTGGACAAAAATTTGCCATGGTTCAAGCGCATTTTACTCGAAACCGTTGAATCGCCAGGTAAACTTACCTCGATAAATCCGCGTAATGTAGTTGGTACTGTGCTTGTACTCAATGGATTTCGACAATATTTTCAAATTTATCACGCAATGCACGCCGCATCAAGCAAAGACGCCCGTCGCCGGCTAAAACGCATGGCTGCTAGGCAGGGTGGCTCCGGGGCAGCATCGATGACGTCATCGCTTGGATTCAATGATGCTGCAGATGAGTCGTCAATGACGTCAGACGATGATGACGAGTATGACGTCATCGATTGGGATCGTGAGCGTGGGATCTCTGGTGAACCGTGGGAACGTTTTGATCGTGGGAAAAAGATGGAGCGTGGGAAAATGTATAGACGTCTGCCGACTGGTGAATCGCAGGCTGAATTTACTGGACCGTTGTTGACGTCAGAGTTGCTGAACGGATTAGGACAATGGTTGGAACGGGTGTTTGAAGGACAGGTGACTAGGTACTATATTAGCGAGTGGCCGCCGATACGGTAAAGCCAACGCTGTGAAGAGTGTAGGTCTGGGATAGTTAAGCGGTATTCGTTGATGACGACAGAACCTAGTGCACACGTTTTCATTATCAGCTTAGTTTTGTTGTTTTCTTCAAATTTTTGTTTAAATTAGCGTTTTAGCAGATAGCTTCTATGTGTGAGATGTTATGCTGGAATGGATATTTAACTTAGTAATGAAATTTGTGTTATCGCAATTTTCTATGGTTTCTGACGTCATCTAAGAATAACGGTCAGATGTATGAACTTGAGTCCTTCATAGGTGTCGGTGAAACGAGCATTACATATAGTCCCGTGTTCGAGTATAATAATGTAGTCAGCTGAATTTGTGTTATCAAATAATTCAGGCTGCTGCCTGATATCAAGAAATATCGGAGCAGTCTCGTAGCGAGCTGAGGATGTTGAGTGGACGACTATAAAGGTCTCAGGAGAGGAGAATCGTGAAACAATTTTAATTGTCTTACAAGCGATGTTGAAACTTTTCCATGAAGTCAAAATTTGTATGCGGGGCAGGATAAGACGGATCCTGTTACGGGTCCGTACCATAGATTCGAACAGCTATCACAATATTGTGCCTGACTCTGATAATTAAGTGTTTCTGTCAGACTTAATGGCACTCAATATTTAGCAGCATCGGCGATAATTATGCTACATGCTAGAATATGAGAAGCTCGGTGTCATTTTTGCCGAATTCGAAGCTGGATTAACAGTTGCACTCTTATTTATATTGATGTAACAGGGTGCGATTGACTATCTGATTCCGGTTAAATATCCAGCAAAATGCCGCTAGCCGAATTTGGTTCTGATATACGGTATAAGTTTCTCACACCAAAATCAAAGTACGAATTAAAAATCTAAGCTAACATAATTTTAAGTCACTAAACTTGTGCTTTAGAAGGACTCAAATATATACTTCTAACAGTGCGCAAATTAAGATGCTATATCAGTATAAAATGTGGTTTCTGCAAACAATTCGCTATCCTGTTCCGGTTCGCACCTCGGAATGTATATATTTGATGTTACTGTCGATATTTTTGATTTTGTAAATTTCTGTTGGTTGCTGTAGAACCGATTGTTCGGTTTGGTCGCGTTAAGGGTGACTAGGTAAGAAATTAGTTTTATAACTCAATTTCTACACCCTATTTAATACAGGGATTTATTGATTTGTACATCTTTTATTTTATTGTTACTCAGTTTTGTATAAGTAACATGCAATCAGCCATAAATGTAAATATTTTCACTGCTCATAGCTACCTCCGCATTACCACTTGAATAACATATCGTTTATGATATACTGCGCAGTAAAATGGTTAAAATTTAAATTTTCAATTAAAATTCGAGTTTTATGATTTATAATTCAATTTCGAATTCAAACATTCTGCATTTACCACGGAAATCTTTTTGTTGTCAGTAGTGTTTGTTTGCTGCGTGTGCCATATTTACATATCGTAATCAGCGACGAAAATCGCTGGCTTGTGTGAGAAGGTGGCCACAAAGTTTCCAAATATCTATTGCTTTGCAACACAAACATCTTTAACCCTTTTCCGCATACAGTACGTATCATATATGTAACACTGTAGAAACTGTTTATATACGAAATTCTGCAAAGTGTATAAAAAGTGTAACAACGTGTTTGCGCAGTATACATTTTCCACAAGACGTGAGAGTCTCCTCGAGCTCGAGCGTCAAGCTCCGGTTGATCAATAGGGCTGAAACAACTGCGGGTTCGATTCTGAACTTGTAAAATAGAGTTCAGGTAAAATTCTGGAACTTCATACAGAATAGGGTTGAAATACTTAAGGATTAACATTTTAGTGGTCGGTTATACGCATTAATTGAGCTGAATGTATGCCCAACTACTGTATTGATCCGAATAAGAGGAGGGGGGTTTCCATTTTGAGTCCGGATCAATAGGAGTCCGTATCCCTAATAAGAATCCGTAAGCGGATAGAGTCCCTAAACCCTAAGTAGAGTCCATAAATGTCAATTAAACCTAATTGTAGCGCATAATTGACTCCAGGACCAAATAATTTGAGAAGGAACTTTAAAGATTCCTAAGTATAATCTTGTATTATCCTTCAAGCTATTGACACAAGACAAATAAACTGTTTAATTCCGCGGATAATTGCAGTACCGGATATATATCAGTAACGAAGGGCGGCGGAGCGTGGGTTAAACTACATAACAGTCCGTAACCGAATAACAAGGGTGGTGCCCTCTGGAGAAACCAAATAAATATCAGTCCCCCTTCTTATTAGGGTCACTACGGTACGTGTGTTTATGTATTAAGCGGTGTTACTAGCCATGTTCATACGATAGATATGTTTGTTTGCTACTGTAAATATAGTCGCGTGTTAATATTTTGTTAGCGTTCGAATTTGGTACATATTTTACATTGTTGTCTTAGCTTTACCGTGTGTTTTAGCATTGAGTTTTCTATTTTTGAGTAAGTTTGACGTTGCTGTTTTTCAATGTCGCTATACTTGTTTTGCGGCGCAGTCCGACACCGGACAACGCCGCCACAACTAAAAAATACTTACAAATTTAATTTATAGTGCCGTCTAACAACTCGCGCGTGATGTCATACCTATTGAACGACGCCGGAAAGTTAACTTCACTCTTGCTAAACCAACTGCGCGCAGGCTAATCAGGTAAAAGTTTTCGAAAATATTTTGTAAAAATGTTCGGCCCTTATAAAGATTAGGGGTGGAACGTTTTTCTGCGGAACTACAATAGCATACATAAGCTTAAACTTTAGAGCAGTTTTTGGGCTGAGGAATGGGATGTAATTGGCTGAGCAGTTATTGACTCGTATCAAAAACTGTGTGCTGGATATTTACATAGACGTATGAAGTTTAGCTGTAACCAATGATATCTGGAAAATTAGTTTTAGAAATTGAAATAGTGAAAAATTACCATTTTCAAATGCAACCAACTTGATTTTGACTGCGTCTGTGAAAGGTAATTTTTAGTTTTGCGAAATTTCTTATTTCTCATTATATTATACGTCCATCTTGACTGTGCATCATTAATATTATAATTCTATTTTTCATTGTCTTCGGCTAAGAATTTTTACATGTGTTTTGTGTGAGATTAAAAAGCAAGTTTGTTTTACCAAATCGCGATACTGTGTTCTGAGATGTATCTATCATAAGCTCCGCCTTAAGTTTAATTCGGAAATTTGTTGTGATATGTCGATTGAATTTGCAATAATATACGTATGTCATGCGAGTATGTATATAGTATATGTATGCATATCGTATATGTAAAACGAACTAAGTGATTTTTTGCTTTACTTTAGTGACTCGAATAAGGGGGTAATACAGAGGAGCCCCCCATTTTGAGTCCCAATCAATAGGAGTCTGTATTCCTAGAAGAGTCCGTAACCGGATCGAGTACGTAAACACTAATTAGAGTCCATAAATGCCACTTGTGTCTAATTGTAGGGCATAAATAACTCCAGACCCAAATAAAGTTGAGTTTGAAACTTTAAAGCATACTTAAGTTTTGAAAGTATATTCCTAAGTAGAACCTTGCATTATCGCTCAAGCTTTTGATACAAGACAAATACTCGTTTATTCAACGGATAATTGCAGTACCGGATATATCAGTAACGAAGGGGGGCGGAGCTTGCGTTAAAAGTAAATAACTGTCCGTAACAGAATAACAAGGTGGTACCCTCTGGAGAGGTCAAATAAATATCATTCCCTCCTGTCACTCAGGTCACAAAAGTATGTGCTTCATCCTTCATATACCTAAACCGTAGTAAAATTTTTGTTATTTCCACATTGAGCGATTGGTGTTATTCAGGTTTCAGCCGGAGTCGGATGTCAGCAAAATTTGCCGAAGGCGAAGCGAAATTATAGGTAGTTAAACTCATGTTAAATTTGATAGTGTAGCAGCCAATGTTACCGCAAAGACCGTCCCAGTTTCCGGGAAAACCAATGCACCAGCAGTACACACAACAAATATAAATAGGACAGTGGAACAGTTGGAGAGCGGGACAGTTGGACAGCGGAACTGTTCGATAGAGAAACAGTTGCGCAGCGGGACAGTTGTGTAGCAGGACAATTGGACAACTGCAGTCGTTATCCTGCTCAGCTTCAGGTCCACTTTTACTGGGGGTCAGAGGGTGCTGCAACCCCGCTTCCCCGAGAAAAGTAAACATTGACCCTGCTGCACAACATTCTCAGCATATATATGGGGTCCAGAAGATGCTGCAGCCCTCTCCGAGAAAATGAAACACTGCCCCTATACACCACATTCTCAGTACCAAATATATATTTTTATCTGTCCATATGTAAACAGGAGTGCATATATCTGTAATGTGTTGTCGGAAATTATGCGGCTTATTTTTAAGAAATCCCGATAACTCAAAATTGCTCGTAAAGGATTAAAGCCAAATGCACTGAACGATACAACATTTGTAATGGACAATTTGATTACAAAGAATGTCGAAACCGCCGGCAGAATTTCAGCCGGAGCTCCAGGTTGATTTTTACCAAAACTGTACATACGTTTAGAAACAGTGACAGGGTAAAACCGAGCCACTGCGGCATATCTGTAGTGCACAGGCGAAGGCGCAAGCTTACACAGGTCTTAGGCTTGCCTAAGCTTAAAGACCTTTCTCCTACAGATGGACACCGGATATGAAAAATATCCAGATATCAGGGTGCAACCGGAATTCCGATTCCGGTGGGAAATCCGGTATTTTTCACTATCCGGTTCCGGAAGAAATCTGGTATTTTTTCACCGGTATTTTCGGTATTGAAAATTTTTTCTTATTCGAATAACTTATTTATCTAAAATTGTTCGTGCGTGTTTTGCCAAAATTTTCAATTTGTGCCAAACTCCATAATTTATCATATGTTTCCACCTACTGCATTTGTTTCAGGATCATGGCATTCGAAATAGTGTGTTTACTGAATTAAAAGCGATAAAATAGCTCTTAAAATGAATTTTTCAGTAACAAATAAACTAAAAGAAATTTTGTATTCAAACCTGTCAGAATATTGAACTAAATTCTTGACAACTTTTGTGTGCAGATTTGGCTCTTTCGATGTATATTGTTTGTAAAATTTAGAGTTGTTGTATAACTATTGTTTTTTGCAATCACACTTACCGTAAGAAAAGTTTTTCACAATTCAGTATAATATTGAAAACATTTCAGCTTCATATAATAGTCTTAGTTTTTGTTTATAATTAAAACTAATTCAAAATTTTAACAGTAAACTTTAGGTGCGCCAAAACCGATCATCCAACGCAAAATATTTCGCAATTCAAGCCAGCGCTTCGCTTTTCAGCAATATATACACTTGAAAAAATTATAGATCAACTGTTGAAAATACATTTTTAATTTCGCAGTAGTCCATATAAGACCATTAAAACGTGAAAGCATAAAATCAATTCAAGTCTAAAAAAATTAAAACTTAATTGAAATCATCAGGATAGGTTTATGGGGAACCAAATCGGTATTATGTTTCGATATATTGAAACAAGACTGGAACCTGAAGCTTTCGACCAATATGACTTTTAGCGATTTAACGACCAAAACACATTCCTAGTTTAGGCCTCCTAACGTAATAAATACATGTCTAAAACGAAGCTTTTAAGCCTAAGCCGAAGCAAAAAAATTAGTCTAAATTCTAAGCCTACACTATTAGCGGATCCAGAGGGAGGACGGAGGGGATTTACGCCCTCCGCCTGAAATGTTTTTGTGATAACATGGTATAGTCCCTACTGTAGTGAACCGAATTAGACGGGGTAATACGTAGGGCGGGGTCGCATTTTGAGTTCCAATCAATAGGAGTCCGTATCCCTAATATATACGAGTCCGTAAAAGCAGATAGAGTTTATACACCCTAATAGCGTCCATAAGTGTCAACTATCATTAATTGTAGTGCATTAATGACTCTAGGACCAAATAAAGTTTACGGCCCAGGTTACTTTTAGGGCCGTCCCGGTTTCTGGTAGGTCTGTAAAAGTGTAGGCTTACATTCTAGACTACATTTTTTCCTTAGGCTTTAAGGCTAAGGTTTAGGTTTCCGCTGTTGCAACGCTCAAGTACGCTTTACTGTTACGGCCCTAAAAGTAACATTGGCTAAGTTGAGTTCGAATCCTTAACGCGTAGTTAAGTTTAGAAAGTTCATTCCTAAATATGACCTTGCATCATCGCCAACTAAGCTTTTGATACAAGACAAATTAACGTTTAATTCAACGAATAATTGCAGTACGGGATATATTTCAGTGACGAAGGGTGGCGGAGCGTGGATTAAAAATAAATAACAGTCCGTAACCGAATATCAGGCGGGTACCCTTTGGAGAGGCCAAATAAATATCAGCGCTCCCACCTCTTATTCGGGTCACAACAGCACCTTGCAAATTGTCCCCTTAGAAAGTTTTTGTGATAAAATGGTAAGGTCACTACTTTACAATTTTTTCCACTTAGAAATTTTTCTGTGATAAAGCAAGCTCCCTATCTTACAGTTTTTCCCTTCAGTAAATTTTTGGTGAACAATTGTATTTCATAACATTCGCCAGCCCGCCCGTAGACAGTAAACGTGGATGAGTCATAAATAGCGATTTATAGAACTGTATGAATTACGCTTGTAGCAATCAGCTTGCGGGTCAGGGTACTTCCTTCAAACAAGTCAAAACAAGTGTTTAAGACAGAAAAATGAGGTTCGGAAACCCAAAAAACGCAAATCGATTATCGAATATCTGAAATATAAAATTTAATTTCGGATATCCTAATTAATATCCGGCAACAATTGGCGGATATCTGGATATGAAAAAATATCTGATGCCCATCAGTACTTTGTCCATGCTTTTACAACCGCTTTAATTCTGAATGTGGGGGAAGTATCCAAGAATTAGAGTCGGAGGAGCTACCTCACATACCCCATTTGCGGGATTTTGATCCTCACAAGGGATCGCCACCCCGGAATTTTGAGGCAGGGCCACCCAAGCCTGCTCCGGTACTCCCAAGAGTCCATATCTGAAACACACCAGGCTACATCGGGCGATTTACCTTGTATTGGAAGTGGATGCTGTAAAATATAAAATTGTATCTGCATTGCTGCAAAGCTCGGTCTTCATGTATGAGAAACCAATCTATGCGTGGCCAGAAGGTTCACTATAAATCAGTATTTCAAGATTTATCAGTTATTGTCATGGCAACACAACCTCATGCAAGTATGTCTTTAAAATAACAGGCAATATTTGGTGGCCAAATTTATGCAAAACACAGCACTTAAAAACAGTATTTAACAGTTTAACGATGTGTTTACTGCTCTGCAAGACAGCTAGAACAACTACTGGAGAAATGAAATTGAATTTTGTTGAGTGCCCATTTATATATAAATCGGTGGTTTATTATTATTATTATTATTAATATTATTATTATTATTATTATTATTATTCATATTACTATTGTTGTTGTTGGTGTTGTTGTTGTTGTTTTGGCTGCGCTGGACTGCACTGTAATGATCGTGTTTCCTATTGGGATTACGTATTAAGGATGCCACATATTATTTACCTTCTACGTTTACTTCTCTAAAATGCGTTTCAAAATACTAACGTTCATTTGTGCCAACTTTTATTATTAAATATAGCTATAATCCTGCAGGGTAAGCAACAAATCATGTTGAACGATGGATAATTATCAAATACTGGACCGTGCAGGCGAAGGATCTCAAAGCCTGGTATTGAAAGCAAAATATAACAAGGTATAACTTTCTAACTTAAGAAAACACTCGAGCCAGGGACACGAGGGAACGAGTTTTTCCATGTCGTGTCCAGCCGGTGCGCAGCTATTAACCCCCAAAAAATGCAACTCGAATTGTTGAAAATAAATTCAACAGCGAAGCGAGCAAGAATCAACGCATTTTACTGTGGCAAATATTTTAATTTTATCACGAAACGTCTGTTTTGGAGGTTTTAAGATGTGTCAACGACACCGCCGTATTTGTATAGGGATGTCGACTGACACTCATGGCACCCCTATGGCTTTTGTACCAGACATTTAATATCTACTTGATAGCTTTTTCACAATTTTATCCCATTATCGCTAGATTTGTTGTGCAGCGCCATACGGTGCCGTCCGACGCCGTCCGTAACCATACCGTATCGTACGTAAGTAATTCATGTACGATACTGCAAGGTGACGTACGGTGACGCACAGCACCGCCTATCAAACGTACGGTGATGGAAGGCGACGGACAGGGACGGACGGAGACGGACGGCGCCGGACGTCATCAAAAGTATAGCGCCACCCTAACCCAAAACTTTCAATCTTCTTCCAAAGCGCGTTCAACGCTCAAAATTTTTTGACATTTTCTGGTGTCAATTGTGTCTGGAGGATTTACTTTACTGTAGCCAATCACAAAGCGACGTTAATCTCGAGTATGTTTTGTGCGGACCAACCTAACAGACATTGCATATTTTTTATATTCGAATATTCGGCAATTTGTAGGAAATCGCTGTACCCGGATAGATAACCGTCAAAACCGTCGTCATAAATTAAAAACAATGGAAAGGTTGCGTATTTGCAGACAGAGCCCTAAAAGCAATTATAAGATAGAAAAAGCACTTGTCGGACGACAACATATGACTGCACCTGGGTATTCCGATATGGCTAAAACACGAGGAAAGCATTGCGTCGCTAAGCTTGAAGCCAAATTCCGCAAAGCAGGGTTTTGATAAAAAAAGTTGTTTATTTGTTTTCAGACTGGCGAATTGGTTGCGTTGAAAAAAGTCAATTTGAAACGGCTGGAAGACGGAATTTCTTGTCAACAACTGCGCGAATTGAAATCGTTGCAAGAGTTATCGCATCCGAACGTAAGTATGTCTCCAACCTTAGGATTGCGCTAAACTTTAATGTGCCGCACAACTGATGTGCTGCGCAGCGCGTATAGTGCAATCCTGAGTGATGAACTTTGGAATCACTGGAAGATCGAATTGTGGGCCATTCAGTCCATACCCTCAACAGGCACCAGAACCCAAAGCAATTAAGACTTAGTACTTTCAAAAATTACGTTTGGCTTCGTGTAGACCTTAGGACACTGTATGGTGACCAATTGTCGAGTCACGAATTGTGCATTCGTCTAAACTTTCACTGCAATTCAGTAAGCTTAAGCTTTAGACTAATGTTTTAACTTAGGTTTAGGCTTAGGTGTTAATATAAGCTCATTCTTACACAGGCTTAACAAGCATAGATTCAGGTATAAGCCCATTCTTACACTTAGGCTTGATGGGCTTCGGTTTAAATATAAGCGTATTCTTACACTTAGGCTTAATTGGCTTAGGCTTACGAATATGCTTATATTAATGCTACGGCCCTGCTCTATACATTGGCCCATTATTTTAAAGATAATCAAGCTACGCGAAGTGTTTCCTCACTGTGCAGGCTATGTGATGGTGTTTGCATATATGCCGTTGTCTGTTGCTGGTGCGTTGAAAACAACCGAAGTCACCATGAGATTAAGCGTCGCCAAAGAATATGCGCGACAGCTATTGTCAGCAGTCGCTTACATCCATAGAATGCACATTTTGCATCGTGTAAGTCGGTTTACCGAACTTAACCCTTTCTCACATGAATATTTTCGATTTCATTTGAGATCTGCTTTTATGCTAGAATTCGAAGCTCGGAGACTGGAGTGGGAAGCGTTAACCATCATCACCGCCCATCTTTCGCCAAAGAGTATGCGCGTCAGCGTTTGTCAGCAGTTGCTTATATTTATAGAATTGCACATTTTGTATCGTGTAAGTCGTTTTACCGTTAATGTCTATTAACAGTTTTCAGCATAAATATTTTCTGTTCCGTCAAAAAACTTGTCTCAAAGGATCACGAAAAAATTTCGAATTCTCAAATGATTGCCAATAAACGATCCCCGATCGCCTCGACTATGAAAAGTTGAACCTCGAGTCCGACGGCATATCGCGTTTAGGTATAAAACTATATCAATTTTTCCCCAACAACTCAATATTTATTGATAGAGACGGCGTTTAATTCAACTTTTCAGGATTTGAAACCGGCAAACTTACTCTTGGATCGTCGTGGAAAGCTTAAAATTGCTGATTTCGGCCTTGCGAGATTACATTTTCCAACTGAACGGCGTCCGTACACGCATGAAGTTGCGACCAGGTAACAGTACCTTTTTAGAAAACATTTCGGAAAAAAAATTTTGAAATTTTGTTGTACTTAGTAAACTTTCATGTGTAAAATTCGTTGAAGAAACGTAAAACTTCATTTAAAACGAAATCACAACAATCTTTAAAATGCTGGTTGGGCGAATAAAAAAATGGGTACATGGTCGATCTTTTTAGCGTGGCTAAATTCGCGGGTCCAAAAAATTCTTATTTGTCTTGCTAAAGCGCGAATCGGGTACAAAATCTTTACCCACATCCCACTTTGGTCAGTTTTGTGGTGTAACCGTTATCATATTCCTAAGTCTAAGCCTTAGCGCAGTGTTAAGTCTAAAAGGACTGGCAATGAACGCAGATGAAAAACATAAATTACCTTGCATATATGCAATAAACATCAATTTTCAATAAAATGCAATAAACAGTTCCTTCTTTCTTGTAAGCTGTATTGTGTAAAGTTGAAATTCTAAAATTTTCAAAAAAAACGAAAAAACTGGAATTCTAAAAACATTTCTAAATTCACAAACAGTTTCTCTAATTTAGGGTTTGTCATCTGCGAGTTTTGTGCATATAAACAAACACTAGTGCTATTGTGGGCCCTTCTCCTTAATTTTAGATATAAAGAGAAATTTTATCTGTTCTCTTACCGATGCCATAAGGACATATTTACTGGTTCGTATCACGTCTAATGAAAAGCGCCACCAGGTCGTTTAAAGACCTTTAGTGTAAATAGGTTTTGTATGTTGCAGGTGGTATCGGTCACCCGAATTATTGTTTGGCGCCAAATACTACGATGAGGGCGTCGATTTATGGTAAGCAGGGATCAGGGAATGCATGCTCGGGTGAAATTTTTAAAATATTTAACTATAATTTTTAAAATGTTTGAAACTATTTTTAAAATATTGAAAATGTTATTAAAATATTTCAAACAATGTTTAAAATATTTATAATAATTTTTAAAATATTTAAAATAATTTTTAGATATTTGAAATAGTTTTTAAAATGGTTAAAATAATTTTTTATATATTTAAACATAAAATAAGTCTTGAAATATTCAAAACAAAAAACGTTAGGTACGTTAATTTTTAAGAATGATAATTTAAGGTTCACATGGCGTCTAGAATTATACGCTATAAGGTTTCAAAACAACTTTTACAGTTGTTGGATAAAATATACGAATAGAACGTTCTACCTATACGTTAAGTAAACTTAAGTTAAGTAATGCCACCATTTTGGCACCATGGAACATAAAATATGTCGTCCAGTAAATGTTTGGGCTAAATATTTCAAAGGTATTCGTTTTTGCCAATTTAAAAACTTTGGTCTTTAGGTCTAATATTTTAATCAGGATTATTAACTTGTGTCTCTTAAAAAGATTACACATGATTTATCAAAATTGTTTCAAAAATCCAATATTTCAGGGCTGTCGGATGTATAATTGGCGAATTACTGCTCAAACGTCCATTATTTCCGGTGAATTTCGGACAATACAATTTTTAGTTCAGCATGCAGATCATATTTTATACATTATAGTTTTCGAAGAAGTATTCACGCAGTTGAGTTTTAGTTTGCATAAAAACTCCTAAATTAAAATTTTACGGATCGACTATTTTTGCAATACCGGCTTTTATTGGCATCTACAAGGGATTCATGAACTGTCCAATCGAATCAAAAATACAAAACAGTTTTCGCGTTTTGGAAAAAGCGTTTGTATTGATGTTTAGCACTTCTTGACAAACACTAAAAACGTTGCGTTTTGCTACATTATAGCGATTCATTTCTGAGTTTTTCAAGTTACATCGTTTTGAGTACAGGCTCGTAGCTAGAAGAAACCTGCGGAGGCTGACAACTTCATCTGAAAAACTTTTGGGCACCCTGGAATTTTTTTAACTTTGCTTGTTTTTCCTACACGCTTTTGTTAGATAATGTCGTTTAAGATTTTAAACAGATAGTTTAAAACGAAAATCTTACAAATTCGTTGTGTTTGAAACGATTGTTTCAGGGTGAAAGCGATATTGAGCAAATCGTTTGTGTGTACAAGGCTCTCGGTAGCCCTTTCGAACAGGATTGGCCGGTAAGAGTAAACTATGAAAGCTTTAAATTTTGATTTATACGCTGTTCTTTAAGAATAAAAGATACTCTAAGTACCTTTTGGTCCAGCTTTTGAAACAATATTCACGTGAGAAAAGACAACTAAATGCGAGCGAACAGTAATTTTTAGGCAAATGATTTGTAATCTTTTGTAAAAGGAAGGATTCAGCCAACGTATTTGACGTTAATTTGTTGCGGTGCTATACTAATGTCGTCCCGCGTCGTATGGCGCTGCAAATCAAAAATTTTTGTTTACAATTTGGGCCCGTATATAGAACAGGGCCGGATCGTTTTCCGGAGGGGCTATAATAGAGCCCGTTTAAGCTTTAGACTATTTTTTTGCTTATGCTTAGGCATTAGGCTTAGGCTTAGGAAATAGACTCATCCATACTCTTAGGCGTAGGCTTTAGGCTTACGAATATGCTTATACTGTTGTTCCGGCCCTGTTCTATACATTGACCGATGGCCGACGTACAATAGCAATCCTGACTTTATCAAAAATTTACCGGTTCTCAGGATATGTCAGAGCTACCAGATTACAACAAGATTCAGTTCGACAGTTATCCAAGCCGGCCAATGACAGAAGTTTTGCCCAATGTTGCTGCAAATTGTGTTGATTTGATTGGTCAATTTTTAAAATTCGACTCAAATAAGCGAATCAGGTGCAATAAGGTATGAAATAAAAGCACCAAACTTAGTTGAGTTTAAACGAAATCTTGTTTACTTCTGATTGGACTGAATGTATTTCTACAACTCGCAAGTGTCACTTCTGTGAATTCGCAATGCGAAATCGAACCTGAACCAATGGTTTAAAAGTCGCTCGTAACAACTACTGCACCAAAAAAAGATATTTTGGCATTTTTTGCTCTATATTATTCCGAGTTGTTACTGAATGTGAATAGCCCATGTACAGAACACTTCCCGAACAAAGTCTCTATTTTTAACATGCATTGGCTGGGCTTAAGCTAAGGCATACATTTAAGGACAGGCTTACGCCGTATTTCATGCATATTGTGCTTTGTTTTCGCAGTTTTATTTCTATTTTTAGGGTCTCGAGCATGTAATGTTTTCGATTAAGCCGCACCCAGCTCAAGCGGACGAGTTAACGCGGTACTGCGCGAATGTTTTGGAAAACTTAAAAACGTCTTGATTTGAAAAAGTTTAAAATGTCCGAAAATCAGGCCTGTAGCCAGCTCACCTTGCTGGGGGGGGGGCTAAAAATTTTTCAGGAGGGGCATTTAAAGGTTTTCAATGATTTACAAGCAAGGTTGAAAACCTTCTTGGGGGCAACATTTTTCCAGGGGGTGGGGCTGAGCCCCTTTGCCCCCCCCACTTGGCTACGGGCCCGGTACCTTCATGGACAGGCAAATAAGTATCAGTCCCTCCTCTTATTCGGATCACTACAGCAGCTACAAGTGGTGCCTGCAGTTTCTGGCTACGGGCTCGCTGAAAATTCAAATTCTTAGAAATTACCAGAACACGTAGAACTAATTTGAAGAAAAACCAAACCCGTCGCCAGCGAGATACGCTGAGAAAGAGGGGCAAAGCAATTTTAGCATTGTTGTTGATATCGCAAAGCATTCCAAGCCACCTCTGGCTGCGCGCCTGCGGTAACAGCCTAAATTTTTGCTTTGGGTACTACTAGTTACAGTCTTAGATCTAAACGCACATGTCAAACGCAGCAAATTCAGCGCCGACTCGCAGTTTTTACTGCAAAGAACAAGCTGAAGGTGCAAAAATGTCAATCAGTTTTTACCTGAAATTCAGTCTTGGCGGATCTGTGGGAAAACGACGTCTCTGTAGTCCTGAATTTTAGTTCTGGCTTTAAAATCTTTTATCGAGATACAATGTATACCGAAGTCGTATATACGGATAATATCGGTACATACCCTAAGTCGATCTGCCCAATCAGTGGCTAGATGACAATGGTTGTTCCAGAACAACATCAGGACGTTTTGATCCGTCAGAAGAGTAATCGGCAGTGCGAATTGTTACATTTCAATCACAAACAAGTAAATTATGGCTATTCGTTAAATTCCAAAGCCAAGTATGCAAACTTAACATACCAAATCATATGTCAGTTTCAACAACACGGTTCACTTAACAAAATTAGCCAAAATTGTGTTAATTTTATCATACAGTTTTTTATGTTAATCGCATAAATGTTCTACGTTGTGCACTGTTGCTTGCTACTCTCAATATTGTTTCTGAACAACCGCTGAAAAACGGATCATAATATACCAACTGCCATTGTTACAAAGTAATCAACCAACTAAAGTCATTCCGATCCGATATGCTATCTGTACCTAGTATTATTTTCCTAAATGCAGCTTAAATCCGAAGAAAAGATCTGAAGCATAAACTATAACAACTACCATACCTGCCCTGGAGTTACCATAGTTTCGGTCCAAGTCAGTAAACAGTAAATTAAAACTGCTTTGAATTGTTTACTTTAATCAACCAATTGTGGCGCCTACTTCTGTTTATGTTTTACTTGCAACATGATTTGCCGAACTATTTATTTACATTGTTATACGGTGTCAAATAATTGGTTAGTAGGCTTGAAGAACACCACAACTATAATTTATTTTGGTAAAATAACATTGCGTGTTGTAAACCACCGGATTAAGTCAAATTTACAATACTTAAATAAAAATCGTGACTAAGTTGGAATTCGACTAAAGTAATGTTTCTGCAGCCCAGCCGTTATAAGCAGTTTGAGTCCATTTTCACATTTTTGTTATGTTTAATGGTGTTTTGACTAAATGGGAAAACGGGACAGCTATTTCGTTGAAAACATGCGTAGAGTTGAAAATTTCTGAACGAGGGAACACGGAATGAATCGAAAAATCAATTTTAATCACAATGACTGGCCCGAGTGTATTTAGGAGCGGGGGACCAGCCAAATGTGAGAGGACGGCCCCCCAATGCTCCCGCGTAAGCACTGTTCTAACAATATGCGGCCCATGTAAATATCAGGGGCGTAATGTTTTTCTGTGGGACTAGAATAGAGTAAGCTAAGTAAGTTTTAGGTTATTTTTTGCTTGGCTAAGGCTTAGGCTTAGGAACAAACTCATTCTTAAGATTAGGCTTAGGCTTAGGAATATGCTTATACTACTGTTCCGCCTCTGTTCTTTATATTGGCTGATAAGGACCCTGAGCAAGATGGGGAGCTGCCGCCCCCAAAGCCCCCGCACTATGCGATCGTGCTAACCAAGCCACAAATTACAGCAACGAAGTTTAATAATCTTCGCAAATACACAAACACTAAACAGGCTGTCCCCTCTGGAAAACGGGACGCCGCTGACAGTAACATGGGCCCCAGCAAAGTTCGACAAACAATAAATATTTATATTCGTTTAGTCAATCTGTCGAATAGAATTTCAGCTTGCTTTGAAGGCAAAAATTCAAAACCGTCTAAAGTGGCAGAATCCGCCCATTGCCATGTGACCCCATACCTACCAAAGTTGTGTTGCTGAATATGCCTATACTATATGGTCATGTGCGTAAGCCGTTTAAAAAAAAGTTACTTACGGCAACAGTCTGCAGGTCTTAGTACTGTTTTGGCTCCCCTACAAAAATTGAATGTTTAGGCCAATAAATATAGCAGGGTCGTAGCAGTAGTGTAGTTTAATTATATTTTTACCAAAGCGTAAGAATGACCTTAATATAATGCCTAAGCCTTAGAAAAACCATGGTCTTAAGCTTAAACTTACTCTTTCACGGTCCCATAGAAAAACGTTCCGCACCTGATCTTTACATGG
This sequence comes from Enoplolaimus lenunculus, assembly GCA_030248215.1. Classification (NCBI taxonomy): domain Eukaryota; kingdom Metazoa; phylum Nematoda; class Enoplea; order Enoplida; family Thoracostomopsidae; genus Enoplolaimus; species Enoplolaimus lenunculus. The sequence goes on from JASANG010002661.1 coordinate 49,536, forward strand.
TCCGGTGTTTATAACCACCCCTGCGACGACATGCGACTCTCGAATTCCATATATTTCATCAGATTTATTTAGCTTTATCATTTTCACAAACTCATTCAAGAAACCGCAATGACCTCCAGCCACTATAAAATTCGTATCACAGGTGTAATTTTATAACGGAGAATATAGAGGGGAGGGTGGAAATAACCCTACTGTGCGCCCATCTTAAAGTATAATATAGATATTGTCGTTGAACGCGTGGGAAAGTATTGCAAATTTAAATTGACAAAATTACTATACTTAAAAACCGTTCATTCAGATTTAATTTTGGATCGATTTATTGAATTCGAGGGGAGGCGAAAATTAAACGTTACAATTTATAGCGTATGTCTTGTGGAATAATATTGAATGGATTTTGTGAAACATTGGCTAATCTATAGATCAGGAACGTAACAGTAGTATAAGCATATTTCTATGATTAAACCTACTTATAATCGTATTAACAATAACTATTGGGTGTGGGTCTGGACACCTTCTCTAACTATGTGCCGTAATATAGCACCCATATGTTACAAGCACGTGACTGGTCTACCCGCTAGCATCACAGTTTACCAGTTGCCTCCTCGATAAGAACTCTTATCACCATAGCCGTTAATTATACAGAATGTTCGGAGAGCCACAGCAATTTTTGACACCTTTGTATATTTTTAAGTAGTTGTGTATATTCGTAACGGAAAAAGACAACCCAGTAACTCACATTTACGTTCATGTTACTTTTAAAGCCCGTACAGTTTTCTCGCACGAATGCAATAAAGTGGTATTTGATTTTAGACCATGTGATTAAATATGCTTAGGCTTATAATAGTATTGCAATTAGCACTGTTTTACGCCCAGGTTTACGCTTGAGAGTATGCTATAATATAGAGTTATTGTCCTAGAAGTCACATTAAATCAAATAAGTAACATATTATGACTCAAAATGTTTTAATGAAAAACTACAAGCGATATTTCACATTAAATCTTTGCGGACCCAAAACTTTCCAGATTCAAAGTGTTCTACAATGCGAGAAATGTTGGCAAAAACCATTAAGATAGAAGTATTTAGCAACAAATACTATAAAATTGAAGCTATTTTGAACTGAATGGACGTTCGTGATTAAAATTGGCATTCAGTTTGATAACAGATACTGCATTTATATGCAGATGCCTTCTGAACATCTGCGCGTTTGTTGAGCAACGTTTACATGTTTTATTAGTGCAGTTGAAAATTGTTTAAATATACATATTTAAATGTTCAAATCCATCAGGAACAATAGAACCTTGGTTCAGTGGAGCAGATTTCAATTGAACCAAGACTGTATGCTTAGTATACAAGGAATAGGCTGAAATTCGTAAAGGTATGTTAGAAAATGGACACCTTCTTGTGAAGTTGCAATTACTGCACGAAACAATGTTAACATTAAACTAATCTAAACAAAGAAATAACAAAAATAGTAACTTTGCATTTCTAGTACATTTGCAATCTGACTGCACTTTGCTGAAATGCAGGTTTTAATTAATAAGTCAAAAATTCGATGAGCAACTATCCTCAAGCGGCTGTGATTTAAATTGTCCTCCGGAGACAAATTACTTTCAAAATTTTATTTTTAAAAAACTAAAATACACGACAGTATTACGGAAACTTATACTAAACACTGCCGTTTTGCACGCCAATTCTCACGGGAATATTTTCGCTAAAATGCGACAAAAATGGTCAATTTTCTTATACTCAAATCTGTTTTTAATTCAAAAATCAAAGAAGCCGGTTATTCTAAAGTTTAAAATTATTTTTTAACACACGGTATATAATGGACGTTTTGGCTAATTTATGTATCAGAAGTGGTGTAATACATCGGTCTGCACGCGATCGCGTATCTACTGAGGTCTCCATGGGTTGCCAAATTCATTTTTATCGGGAATTTGCGCTCCGGCGTTTAACTTTGAACAAGAAAAAATTTTCATGGTGTCATATATTATCATTTCAATCTGTATACCCCTATTTTTACAATTTCAACTTTGCGTAAGATTTATTACACAATTTACTATGCCGCATCCTCAGACAAACGCGTTTTTTTCACTGTCGAATATGGTATAAATGCGTATAAGTAACGGTGAAAGTTTATATATTCGGTTTAAATTACTCGTTAAAATTGAACAAAGCGTTCCTGTATCGAGGTATTTGACGATAGAAAGAAATCATGGGTGCATACAAGAATGAATATCGGGCGGCTTCCACAAAATATCTGGAGACGTACGAAAAAGGCACCTTTACAAGCTTTAGATTAAACATGCAAACATGTTAAATAATTTTCTCGCCGGCTAAAACTCGTTAGCAAAACGGTTTTGACGAAGTTATCACCTCTTGAAATGAAATTATGGTTAAGTACGCCTCTGAAACACAGGTACGCTTTAGAGATGAATTCTGCGTAATCTTATACTACTGTTACGGTCTTGTTCAATATATATTGGCTGTTTAGTTTATATCGTTGCGCAATAAAAATAGATGGATTTATATGAAATACACTATCTTAATCTTTTACTTCAATGTCCTTTTCCTAAATCTACCCCTCGCGTATAATTTGCCGTCCAGAACAAATGTTTTCTGTTTTTGGTCAGTCTTCCACCGTACACCAAGATTTGTTTTGCTGGAAAAAGAAACTTTTTTGGGACGCTTTCGTCGTTCCGTTTCCAGGATACGTTTGCGATTTTTGCCAAACACATGAATTGATTTTAAAAAATGTTCACACGCCTTACGGATTCTCATGATCTATGATCATTCTACATCCTAATTTATATTTTTAAAAAATTCCATCATTAATGCATCTAACATCAAAGTAGTGATGCAAAAAAAATGAAAATTTATCGACGGTCTATACGCAATTTGTGAAGCTGGAATCGAATGGCGTTTAAAGTTTTCTCCAATCCTTCAATCGCTTGCTGAATTATTATCGTCATTCAGTGAGGCAAAAAAACTAAAACTTAAACTTTTATCGATTCATAGGCCTCTGGGGTAAAATTAGAGTTGCTACAGTGATATCATTCAACGGGCACATGTATAGAACAGGGCCGGAACAGTTGTATAAGCATATTCCTAAGCCTAAGCCTATGCCTAAGGGCATGGATGAGCCTATTCCTAAGCCTAAGCCTAAGCCTAAGCAAAAAAAGTAGTCTAAAGCTTAAATTGACTCTATTATAGCCCCTCCGGGAAACGATCCGGCCCTGTTCTATACATGGGCCATTGAACGCTGCTCTGAAATCAAAGGCGTACTAGTAAAACTACTTTTAAGATTAATTTTGTACTGGTATGTTCATCGCCGTGATTCGGTTTCAGTCAATCAAAATTAGCCTTTTTTATTTCAGAACTAAAACTTGGAATCAGGTATGAAATCTAATACAGGGCTCTAATTCGCGGACGCAAATGTCTGGTTTATAAACTATGTCCCTTATATTGTAAAGAGCACGCTTCGTAGCCAAGCAATCTAAACGAAATCCGTAAGTGTGTTTTAAGCGTGCAGTGCCGCCTATTGCCGAAGTAAACTGCAAGCAAAAAATGTGAAAGATTGCTTCTAACTTTATTAAAATTTTGCTCCTACTATGTTAGTTTAGGATAGCGTTACTTTAGCGCCGTATTCAACTTTCGATTAAACATAACTTGAACTGAACTAAAAGTAGAGTTCAAAGTTTTGTCTCTTGCTATATTTCAGTGTAAAGTTGTCATATTTACTCCGTTGAATATAATACATTCGAATTTGGGCGGTGCTTAGCCAGGCGTATGCGATCCTGTAAAGTTTCGGACTGTCAGAGAAAGTAGGGCAAAGCCCAAAACCAGACGGCAAAGAAACAATACCGCAGGAATTAAGATAGTCAAAAATTACGGCATCGTACTTAATTTCTTAAATTTTGGACAGTATGTTTATCTTATCGTTGCAATCCTGCAAAATGCAAACACTGTTGCACTTTGCATAATTTCACTGCGTATACTTGCACTGTGTCCGTTGTGTATGCATGTTATGCAAGCAGGTGCATGAGTGCGTTATATGCAATTTCATATAGTGAAGGAACTTCAAAGTGCAAATATTGCAGTTTTATAATTTTGAGTTTCAGTGGCGATGTTTTTGTGAAATATTTGGTTTTCCGTTTTCGCTGATTTCAAACAATCTTGCTGCTATTGTGCGCTGCTTTTTCCGCATTTAATGTTCAGGCCCAGGTTTTGACAAATAACCTGTTTTTAATTATACTTTCCTTCTTTTTCTACTAGAGGGACAGAACTTTAATTGATACTATAAGGTCGGACTTAATTGATTGAACGGAATAAAATTAACAAATTTTGTAAAAATTGCCCAACCAAGCCCGACAATGGGTGGTAGGCCACCCAAACCCCCCCCAACTCCATTAACAACCCCCTCCCCAAGGTTTCCTGAAACCGCCCCCAGAACGCGCCCGCAAAAACCCCCACAACCCACAATTGTAGGAGTCAGGTTTTCGCTTTAGGCTTAGGTTTTGGCTTAGGCTTTCAGAGCGGTGACTGCTGCTTGTTTGCAAGCTCTATTACTAACTGGTAATCGGTGCTAAACGCAGCTGAGAATGCGACTTCATATAACTGACAATCCGAATTATCATGAAAAAAACACAGTTTTTTACTTCAAAATCATTTCAAATGTTTAAATTTGCAGTTTATAAAGTACGACTTGTTTCTCGGTCATTCGCACTAACAAAGGCTCTTTGTACCTTCGGAGGATAATTGCAGATAATGTTACCGTTTTAGTCACATTTCTCATCACTGTTGTTACTAATTTTTTTGCAACCGAAAAAATAACCGTGAACTTTAATATCAATTTCATGCAGCGCCTAGGAAATGTTAGAAGTGTGAGCACGAAAATTATTATAGACGAGGCAACGAAATTTTTTACTATTTCTATAAATGCAGTGGAATAAATTTGAGTTCAAGTCGACGAATTTGTCCGTAACATGAAGACAGGGGTGAATCGAGAGTCCCCTTTGTTCCATGCGATTGTGGCCCGTTCCGCGTTTGTTACCAACGGGTGTTTTATTGGCTGAATTTTACGTCATTTTAAGAAAACATTTTTAAAAGAAAGAAAGAAAGTCGTTTTACTTTCAAGGTTAATGATTCAAGAAAATGGTACAGTTATACAGGCTTGTGGAGCTGACTGTTGCTGTGAAAGTGTGATAATTGCGAAAAGGAAGTTTGTGCAATTTTGCTTTTGATACTGTAGTTGTCAATTTTTTTGTTCAAATCTGTTTTCTTTAGTCAGGGTCAGCTTGATTTCAGATGCTATGGCATTTAATTTTAAAGGCCCATTGTAATTTTATACGCCTACCACTGGAAAACCTGGAGGCTTAGAAGTAGGCTCATGTTTAGGCCTGCGCTTTAGGCTTCGATACATGACCCCTTTTGGTTGACCTGAGCAGTTTTCGAGTAGCTAAAATAGCTACTTTGTTGTGATATGTCAATAGATTTTTTCGCCTGTGTATACTTCTTAATAAAATTACACTGGTGTTAATTTTTCACGAAGACGTGGCTTAGCTTCATCAACAGCCCTCCGGACCAGATTTGCACCGGCCGTTTTAGTTGCTCAGGCTGACAATCAATCTTTAGTTTTAGAATCAAGCTTTTATCTTTATTTAATTAGGCTTAGGCTTACGATATTATGCGTTGAATTTGTTTTTACAAGAATTACGGACTCGTATAAATTGGAGCAATTGCAATGATCCAGACAGGATAGGCTTTCTTCTAATAACCGCGAATGTGAAAATGTCGTCTTGTCTTCGTGAATTCTTTTCCGCTTTCAGTTATATACACGCAGTGGTAAATCCCGAATTCTCTGAAGGGTGCCCGCGATGTATAATGGTACATAAGCGTGCGACCAAAGCGAGGTTGAAGCTGAACGCAATTTTAATATTTAATCTTAATGCGAAATTTTAATTTTTGTCAGTGAACCAATGTCTAGGCCTGGCTAAGCCCTGTTTAATCAGCCAGTGTGTTCAGATTGGGATGTGGATAAGGATTTTGTACCCGACCCACGCTTTATCAAGGCAAAGTTTCTTTACCCGCGGATTTATCCAAACTAAAATGATCTATCCGCGACCCACCTTTTACTCGCTCTTGAAGTTAAACCAGTGTTTTAAAAATCGCTGGTGATTAGCACTTAAATAAAGTTTTGCCTAATAGCTCCTACATATTTTACACCTGAAAACTTACTAGAAACAAGAAATTTCAAATCCAGCTTAAATCACAGAACATTTGGCTTTTCAACGGTCACTGACTAGCTTAGTTATTATTAACCAGGGCCGGATTAAATTGGTGGGAGGCCCGGGGCCCATATAAACAGTAGATCTGGGATCCGCATGACTAGGAGGCATGTGGCCCATATGACTAGCAGACCCTTGTATTAACCATAATTATTTTTATACACCAGAGTTTATTTTCCAAAAATTTCTTTCAACACTCTTAAAGTGGCACAGAATTCACTATTCAACCGAATCCGAACCCGGATCCGAATCCATTGCTAATTGGCCGAATCTGAATCCGAATCATGCATGCTGCGAATTTCAGATATCTCTGTAATTAGTTTCAGAACATGAACGCAGCAGCGTAACTTTAAACGTTGGTACATGTTTTGAGCTCGACCTCAGTTCTGAGATTTGTACAGTGCAAGAAAAATGTTGATTTATATAACAATTTACTTGAATTTTATTGCTTAAAAATAAAAAAACATTGCCAAACACTGTTGGATTCGGGTTTTTGATTCGGTTTTTTTGTCAGAATCAAAACCGGATCCGTATCTGAACCGCAAATTTTTGCCGAACCTTTGTTACCACCATGGTGTGAGCTGTCACGTTACTTCTGTGGTCAGAGGTTTTATCCAGGAGACCCTTGTATTAATTCTGAACAAGCAGAAGAACGCAATCAGTACTCCCCAAAATCCCGTAGTGGTATGACCGGCGTTGGAATACGAATAGTCGGCCGCCCCAAACAGGTCCTAGAAGGTTCCCCTATGGAATGTTTCACAGCTCGTGTAACTTCGTGGTCCGCGAACAAATTTTGTTAGCTTGTTATCAATTGAAACATATCGTCGCTTTTCGGTTGGTCGGAGGCCCCTTTTGGTGGGAGGCCCGGAGCCCGGGCCCTCCGCCCCCCATTAATCCGGCGCTGTTATTAAAAACATTTTTTGCACCTTAACTCTTAAAGGTTTGGCGCTGGTAATTCCGATCAATTTTTTACCCGCGTGATACAAATCTTTACCCACGGGTGTACCCGGGGCTAGATTTTTTGCCCGACCCGCTTGCCTGCGGGTAAAGTCCCACTTTGGTTACACATATATATATGTATATATATGTATCTATCTATATCTAAGCGTTTTAAAACAAAAGATTGTTAAATTTTAGAAAAAACTAATTTAACGTTTAGAAATCTGTTCTCTTTTGACCTTCACAATGCAACCGAAACGCTACGTTAACTGTAAGTGGAAGTTTTAAAACAAACAAATTCAAACATTAAATAATTATTTTTGGAACACCGAATGCAAACAGCATCTCGCTTCGAGGGGGCAGAAGGCGCACCCATTTTCCATACCGAATGCATTTGTGTCAGGAAGCATACTACGCTGCTGAACAAACATTAATGATTTGCTGAATCTATCTGAAAAAACTAATGTTTTATGCTCTTCTTATCCTATCAACTTCCTCCCAATCGAAATGCTTCGGTACGCCACTGAATGCAGGTATTGGACACTGCTGTGTACTGACAGCAAATAAAATACTTGCCTGAAGCTAAACAAAGTTTGCAAAAAGTTTACGGGACAACTTCCTGTTTGACATACGATTTCAAGCTCGTTTTTGCTAATTTTGGCATTTAAATTTGAATAGTTTAAACTTTCACTATTTTAAAACAAAAAACGTTAAATTAACTTTTGTTCAAAAATTTTACCTTTCGGCTTTTTGTTGTATGTAATTATAGAATATGAAAAATGTCACTACTAAAATAATGGAAACTTCCAGCAAAACTGGTACCAGAGATGGGATTTTTAATTTTTGCCAGAGTCTTAGTCAGACCTCCGGTTGTACCCCGACTTGAAGCACTTCTTTATTTATATAAGTATTACAATGTCGTTCGAAATCGTTAATTGAAAATTGTGCGTAAATTTAAACTAAACCCTGGGGTTGCTCCAACGAACTTCACAGTAAAATTTTGTTTGATACTACGTAGCGACACCAAGTTTCTATTGCGTGGTTCACATTAATTTGTGTTCGCGAAGCGGAAATTCTCACCGAATGTTTACTACAACTTTTGAGTGTTGGTTAAAATTTGATTTTTTCGTAATTTATAAATACAAAACGACAAAGCCTTAAAAGCCCAAAACCTGTAACTGTAGTTGTGTTTTACACGAATTTTAGCACTTTTCGTTTATTGATTCGAAATATACTGTTGCTGTAGTTGGCACATTTGATCGTAGCATTTGTAGTTGTTCTGAATTGCAATAACTATTGCTAAACAAAAGCTATCCAAATTTTTGTTACACCCTTTCTATTAATATAATATTGTCCGTGAAGATAGTAAACTTTCTCGTGCGGCGCTGTTGCTCTATTCATCAAATCAGGTATTAAATTTACGTGGTTGAAAGTATATAGTGGAACCTCAAACAACGGCCTCGAGCAAATCGCGATTGACTTGCATTCACCTTCGAAACATCGGATAAAGTTACCTTCAGACCATCAATCCAAAACCACGAGCACTGTCAATGAGTGATCGATTCAATCAAATATTTGTCCGATGTACCGTGGCCGGTAACATTTGTCGGCGACTACGACCTTCTTGATATTGATTGGCTACTCATTCTTGGCGTGATATCAAACTATACGACACGTTTATGAGTGGCATGGAATGAAGCCGGACCGGAACAACTGGTAACATTCCAACTTGGTAAAGAAATATCTTAGATCTTACCTTAACATCTTCTGCTTTAAATGTGCCCTCCGTGAAATGAAGAGAATTTTTCAAATTCTGACCATTGTTCTATAGATTTTTCTATTACTGAAAATTTTTCTGATGATTCAATGAAACAACACTTTTCGTTACTTTCAAAAAACCAAATTTTTCTGTTATTTACATCTTGCAAACCTCGATCGGGATAGGGTGCTCCATAGTACTTTTTCGGTGCTCGATAAATGTAATTGTTTTACAAAATAATGTGTGCGGTATGTCTGCTTTTTGTACCGAGGAAAAGGAATGCCCTAACGTTGATGCCTAACTATCCATCATATATTAAGATACTATTATGTCAGAAAAACAAGTTAGAGAAAAATGTAAACTCACCAAAAAATTTCACAGAATGTACGTTACTCAGTCAACAATGTTCCAACACAGATTTCAAGTTTCGGCAAAATCAAGAGCACAAGATGTTAAATGCTGGAAACCAAAATAAACATTTCAAATACGTTAATAATAAGTGTTTTGGTCGAAGCAATGTTAGTGCTTTAAAAACAAAATAAGATTAACTTGTTACTGATAATGTCGTGTACGTCGTAATTTATTGGTAAACGCCTTTGCCAGCGTTTTTATTGAGGATGATGGCAGCAGCCCGTTGCAAACGCGGAACCTTTTTGTAATGTTAGCTTATCTTGGATTGTATTTACTCCGACCATCGTGCGTAAATTTATAGACGATTTGAAAAATAAACATAGTCACTCACCCGATGGGTTCCCTCTATTTTTCTTCAAACAACTAAAAGCTGTTATCTGTTTTCCGTTGGCTCACATCTGTGAACAATCCTTTATATGCGGCTGTTTACCCAAAACTTGGTCCCGTGCTGGTGTAGTTAGTAGCTATTTTAAATAAAGGAATATCAAGCGACCCGCTAAATTACTGGTCATTTTCCTTCACATCCAACTGCTGCAAAATTATGGAATCCATTGTCAACGAGGAATTATTAGGATACCTGGTTTCAAGAATTTTTTGCGAAACGCTCAACTTGTACCCGACTTTTATAATGTTTTGATGACTGGTCTGTATCACTTGACTTCGAAAATTCAATCTATGTTGTTTATATTCTTAGGAAATTCAATCGATGTTGTTTATATTGACTTTGCCAAAGCATTTGACACAGCTTCGCATAAAACAATTAATGGATAAGCTAGCCGCTTTTAATATAAGTAACTGTTCAGAACTGTGGATGGAACGATTGTTGAGTGATAGCAAGCTTCAAGTTTCGGCAAAATCAACAGCACAAGATGTTAAATGCTGGAAACCAAAATAAACATTTCAAATACGTTAATAATAAGTGTTTTGGTCGAAGCAATGTTAGTGCTTTAAAAACAAAATAAGATTAACTTGTTACTGATAATGTCGTGTACGTCGTAATTTATTGGTAAACGCCTTTGCCAGCGTTTTTATTGAGGATGATGGCAGCAGCCCGTTGCAAACGCGGAACCTTTTTGTAATGTTAGCTTATCTTGGATTGTATTTACTCCGACCATCGTGCGTAAATTTATAGACGATTTGAAAAATAAACATAGTCACTCACCCGATGGGTTCCCTCTATTTTTCTTCAAACAACTAAAAGCTGTTATCTGTTTTCCGTTGGCTCACATCTGTGAACAATCCTTTATATGCGGCTGTTTACCCAAAACTTGGTCCCGTGCTGGTGTAGTTAGTAGCTATTTTAAATAAAGGAATATCAAGCGACCCGCTAAATTACTGGTCATTTTCCTTCACATCCAACTGCTGCAAAATTATGGAATCCATTGTCAACGAGGAATTATTAGAATACCTGGTTTCAAGAATTTTTTGCGAAACGCTCAACTTGTACCCGACTTTTATAATGTTTTGATGACTGGTCTGTATCACTTGACTTAGAAAATTCAATCTATGTTGTTTATATTCTTAGGAAATTCAATCGATGTTGTTTATATTGACTTTGCCAAAGCATTTGACACAGCTTCGCATAAAACAATTAATGGATAAGCTAGCCGCTTTTAATATAAGTAACTGTTCAGAACTGTGGATGGAACGATTGTTGAGTGATAGCAAGTTTCGTGTGAAAGTGAACGTGTCCTTTTCAAACCACCGGTTGTTTTTTGAATGAAACTCGAAAAAAGAAAGTGTTGAACAATTTTTAAAGCATTCATTTTGTTTCACAGCAGTTAAAATATGGCGCTCGCTCTCACAGTTCGTGTCAGATAAACCCCTCGTGACGGCACGGAGCGTAAGATCATCTAAATTTCTTTTAAAACAGGTATACACAAAAACATACCTTCATTTTATGATTGAAACTGGTTACTTGTCATTTGTGGATCAACTTCTTCCTCCAGCGCTCAATAGAATTTACCAAGTTAGATATAAGTAGGATATGTCCTTTTTATAGCTTTACCTTTATTTGGGTATATTGCACTCATTCAATGATTATGACAACTTAGGCTTTACTAATATTAAATGTTTATCTTCTCGGGCTTTCGATAAAAATAAACTTCTTGTCTTGTCAATGTAACACAAGGCTAACTCAACATGGTTAAGCTGCAATTCTAAGTTGGTAAAAATTCAAATTTTTACAGCTGCTTTCAACATCTTTACCCACAAGTATATCTACCCACATCAAAAAAGTTTTACTGGGCACACGCTTACTCGCGGGTCTCCAGACCCACTGTCTACCAGTTTGCAGTCCCCATACTTAACATAACAGGGCCCAGAAACACTTTCCAGTAACCTTTTCAGCGCCATCTTTCGATGAAGTATTAATACATCGGCTTCTCACCTTTGAGAATATGATACAACACAGTGTTTATACGATCGAGTTTTAATTTTATAATCGCATTAAAACAACGGGGCAAGAAATTGAAATGATACTTTTCGCTGAACGTTCAGATTTAAAAGCAAAGTGTTTACTTTAGTCTCCCTTTGAATTGGCATATGCGTGCCGTTTGTACTTCATTGCTAGTCCTATATGTGTGTTAAGTCGAACGCCGCCGTTCTGGAGCTCGTGAAGCCCCGTCTATACCAGTCAGACTGATGGGTCAAATCCTGTTAAAGCGAAACTTCCTATAATTGTGCAACGCTTTCTGCAATTTCGGAACGTTAAGGACAAAGAGAACGACATCTAATGAAAAGTGTGCGAAAAGCTTGCGTGCAATTTACAAACGTCTCAGAGAAAAATTCTACCCGAACCGGAGTTCGATTTTGTTGCCGAACCGAAGGATGCACTCTGGGTCGATATTCTCAAATGTACACAGGTTCTTGTCGCCAGTGGGCGATAAGTTTTCCCACTGACAAACTCTTGTATTTGCAAACGTAAAAATTGGTGCACAAATCAGATACAAAAAATGTGCTAAATTTCTAACCAAAACCGATTCGACAGAACCTATCAACAGCTGGCGACAGATGCTACACACACTTGAGAATACTGGACGTAGTTGTACCTCGATGCTTAGCCGATCGTTTGATTTTTCCACTCTTTACCGGGTAAGTACTATCTTAGAAAGAATTTTTGAATAATTTAGTATCCCCATTCGCGATATCTATATATATAACACCGATATCAGTTCCGATCTTTCATTTCAACCGCGAGACTTTACGTTTCAAGTTTCGTGATAAATTTGTCATTTATTTCTACGGTATACACATATTTACATACTTTTAATATATGAATATGTACAGGTCAATTTTATACACTGAACATATGTTGTTATACTGTACCGGTGGCAGAAGACGGACATTTCTCATTTATTTGCGTGTTATATTTGAAAAGTTCAAGCTTCACCGGTATTTTGATTATTTGGTTTCTTGTAGATTTTGAACCAGAGAATGGTAGAGATTAGAAATTTAGAACATTTTTCGCATTTGATTTTTTCTACTTCCCGGCCCGTAGCCAACGGGGAGCCAGGGGTGGCGCCCCCCCCCCTGGAAAAATTTGGCCCCTCCTGGAAAATTTTCAACCTTGCCTGTAAGATATTAAAAACCCTTGAATGTCCATCCTGGGAAAATTTTAGCCCCCCAAGCAGCGTAAGCGGACTACGGGCCTAGCTACTTCTCTGCTAATTTTGAGAACCGTAGTTGACCGCGTTCGTCAGTTTGAAAACTTATCGCTAACTGGTGATTGGTGCTGTACGCTTTCAAAAATACGGTCCAAGTTTTTAACGTCTCTTGTTCTGGCTCGCATCAATAGAACAACACGTATGCCAGCTTTAGATAAGATCAGTAGGGAACTTTAGAGCTTTCAACGAACCAGCTAGAAAAGCAGGCGACCGGTTGATTCGAACAACTTACCGTTCTCATAACGTTACATACTTACTTTAAATACTGGGTACAAGCATATTTCACATGCTTACAATGTTAATAGGGCCAGGAAATGTTGCTATTTCCACGAGAAATCCGCAAACATTCATGTTCACACTGGATTTTAGTAATAAAACGTAATACCCGGATCATTTATGTGCTCCCTAATTGAAATTGGGACGGTCCCTCTCTTAGGGCGTCCCACCGTTCTCGATAAGGGGCGTATTCAATTTACAGCAACATTCAAAGTGTTGACATGTGCTATTAATGTTGTGAACTCTTGACCCCTGCAATAGTAAACTGCAGCAAACACACTAGTTGACGAACGGTGTTTTCCGTTGTGAAAATACTGAAATTTAATCTGTCGTCTAAATCTACGTTCTCAAATTTAGTTCCAAAATTTAAACAAAATCGTTATCTTTTACGGCAACGCTTTTACAGAAAATGGCCGGACTTTGAATGTTCTAACCCGGCTTGTGAAAAATCTGAAGCGTTGTGCTTTTCCTTGTCATAAGTTGAGTGTGCTTGGGTACGACGGTTTTTAGTTCTGAGTTCTTGCAGCTGAAAACGAAGTGCGTTCTTACGAGGTTGTGATCCGATAAGCCATGAACGACAGATTATCTGCTGAGGTTTCCAGTTTAAAAGTCTTATAACAACCTCAACGTGATACACATTAGTTTTAGGTCTTCCATGATTTTTACTGCTGCTGCATATGAACGTACTGCATACGCATCAGTGCTTCTTTAATCGATGTGCATCAGCATGAGGATTATTTTGCCTTTGTTTCCATGCATTCGCATGTCACATTCTTTAGTTTTTTTAGTTCTCCAGCATTTCAAACTTGCTACTTGTGAGGCTTTATGGTTTTGAAACAATTATACACGCTGGAAGGTAGAGGGGCAGATAGGGTTCAACTTCGCAAAAAAGCAAATATTTTAATCACTTGTCGCTCCTGAATGACTGCGTAGCTCATACAGAATATGTCAGATTTTCATGCTGTTTTCCTTCACGCATGGTACGAATTTAGGTAGCGTTATACTCCTCGGACGCCGCCGAACGCCAACAAATAGATTTTGCTTATATTTTTTAGCAAAGTAATCCGGCGCACGGCGGCTGTCCGGCACTGTAAAATACAGCGCTTCCCTAAAAGTTTACGGTATACTCTCTAAATCTACCATTTTCTACATTCGCATCGCTTCGAAATATGAAATTAATCGTATATGTTTCCCCTTTATTTTACACAGTACAATACAGTACTGATAGCGTCGCAATATAAAATATTGAGATTCTTTGATCGGTTTAATTTGAGCTGAACTCAAAGTTGAATTCAAACTTTAGTATTTTGCTATATTTCAGTGTAATAGTTCTCATATTTCTTCGCTGAATAGAATGCATTCAAACTTGAGCGGAGCTTAGTCAGGAGGATTTCATTTACAGAAGGCATCAGTTCCACGAAAGGGAAACAGAGGGGCTCAGCCCCCTGGAGAAATTTTGCCCCCCCCCCACCCCTAGAAAATTTTTAACCTTTCTTGTTAGTCATTGAAGACCCTTGAATGCACATGCTTAAAAAATGTTTAGCCACCCCTAGCAAGGTGAGTTGGCTACGGGTCTGAGTATTGTGAGCGATAAAAAGATTTCTCGTACGTAAGACGTTGTCATTTAATTTTAAATTTTAGAACAATATCAATTTTGCGTATTCTATCCCCTTAAATTGATATATTCTTGAAATTTTAGTTTGTAAGTTTACTGAAGTCAAAAGTTAAGCAGCTGTAAACCTACTTGAGTTTAGCTTTAGAATTTGAGGTCAATTTAAATACTTAAATAAAATCAAAATTATTGAGAAGGTCTTGTTTAGTTTAGATTCACTCCAAGACCTTGTCAAAAAAGTTTAGAATTTTTTGTGTATATAGCGGATATCGAATAAGAGACGGGGGGACTGATATTTTTGGCGCCTCCGGAAGATGCTCTCCCCGAGCGATAATGCGATGTTATACTTAGGAATGCACTTTCATAACTTAAGCATGTTTTAAAGTTTTGAACTCAACTTTTTTTTGGTCCTGGAGTCAATAATGCACTACAATTATGGATAACTAACATTTAGGGACTCAAAGTTTAGACTATCCTCATGCGGACTCGCAATATGGAAACGGAACTCCTATTGATTGGAACTTAAAATGGGGACCCATTCTTATTACTCCCTCTTATTCGGGTCAATACAGTATACTGTTGCAGTCCCGCAGAAAAACGGTCAGCTATATTTATCTTTACATGTGCCCACGTCTCTAACGGCACAGCGACATCCATCCAGAACTTGAGTTGTATTGCAAAATTTAAAGAACAGGCACAGTGATTAAAGAATGCGGTCGCCTTGGTCATTTTTAATTTGTAATCAAATTTAAAGGTAAAGTACGATTTTAACGACCGCAATAAAATGAACCCAAAATTTGGCACAATAGCAATCATCTTCACAAGGTCAAACCTTGTACTAAATTTTCATACATTAACCGTTCAGTTCCAAGCCAATAAATGCTGACATGGGCCGATTTAGACCACGAAGAAACACACTCGCTAAGCGAGTCCGCAGAATTTTTTCTCGAAAAGACGGCATGGCATCAGGATTCAGTGCCCCGATTTCTGAAACTTCCCGTGAAATTCCATCGTTTCGAAAGCAGCCTGTCGCAGCTGAGTTGGGCGGTCGACGCATTTGACATCTGATTTTTACAGCATCATTTTAACTTCTTGGTTTTAACGCCTGACGAACGTATATTAAAAAGTTGTAAAACATTGAAATTAGCTTTCGCTGTTGTTGTTGTTGTTGTTAATTTTACTCGTTTTAAGAGCTGTTTAAAGTTTTGCGGTACCTGGCATTTGGTTTCGAGCCTGTCGTATTGTACTTTAAGCAGCGAATGATATTCGATATATACACCTGGTTTTATTTTGTTTAAAAAATGATATCTCGAAGTTTTGTTGAGTGGACATTTGTCGCTCTTGTGTTAGAAATCGGCTCTTTTGTCTGGATGCGGCCAAGATATTGGATCGCGATGTATAAGTGAAACCCGGTACAGAAAGGTTTAAAATTGGTGTTACTTAATCTTTTTTTACTCTATAACCTACGAATATAAAATGTTGCATTGGGAACCCAGGACGTCCCGGATTCAATACTTATTTTGATCAAGTTTAAATATTTACAGCTATTAATTGCGGACGAGATGTACACACTTTGCAATTCTACACACGTCATTTTTTTTTTATTTAGATTTTAGGTGACTATGCTTTAATAACAATAATTCCAAAAACAACTTCACAACGATCTCATCATAAATATATATTTTAGTGCATTTAGTATTCTTTGGCAGCTATTCACTAGCGTTCCACATTCCAATATTTCACAGAATTGTTGCAATTTAGCTAATTTTAAAAAATTTTCACTATTAGCTATGTAATTTTAACTAATAATTCGAACTGAAAAATACCATGACATCAGTCGGTGATCAAGCGGTTTGACAAACTGTTTAACATGATAAACTCACCAGTTTACAGCGCTTCACCGTATGTAGACAGTGCCGGAGCCCTTACGCCACCTATGCGTATAGTTAAACACGAGCCTGCCCCTCAACTTCCAGAAGATTTAGATATTTCACCGCGAGATATATCGTCCCCTCACAGTGCTTCCACAATCCATACAGGCTATTCGGGTTCACCTCCTGGACTACCTTCCCACCTACTAGGGTGTGAGCATGAGCCCAAATCGCAAAACAGTTCACTAATAGAATCCTTTAGTTCAGTTAAACTCAATCAAACTCATCGCCAAGAAGAAGTGACAAAAGTTTCCAGTGCTATTGATAATAACAATAATGCAAGAATTATTAGTAATTGTGGCAATATTTCTAATTCGAGTACGTACGCAATACCTCAAAGTTTGCCCTCACTTAGTTCATTGGTGCCTCCACAACGTTTAGCCCAAGTGTCGGTTCAAAGCAATACGCATACAACAGCACATGGATACCCGGCAAGATTAGTGCACGTGAATACGCATGTAGTGACTGCGAACAGTAACGCAAACCCGCAGTCGATACGTTGCGCCGATAGCCGAATGGATAACGTGGTGGCTTCCCAAGAAAACAGACCGAGTTCGATTCCCAGCCGAGGATCGGGATTTATGGCGGAAGCTGGTAAGTTGTTTTTAATTGATGGTTGAACAAAAACACGCACTCTCATTGTTTGTAAAAGTATTAAATATTCAGGAAGGATTTAGACAGTTCCGGAGCAGCCGGGGTGGGGGTCTCCCCCCAACTCGCGAGCGAGAAGCCAGAGGCATTTTAAAACGTCGACTTTTTTCCACCCGATTAGGGTGGCGGCCCCTTTGGGAGTGGGGGCCTTCAGATGGGGGTTATGCGGGGTGGCTGCTCCGGCCCTGGATTTAGAAATCATTTGAGACTTCGTGTGGTATAGTAAATTTTCGCCTACGTATTCATAACGGAACGGGCTGTCACGTTCAAACTGGAAACGGAAAAAGCAGAAAATTCAAACGAGAGGTTTTCTCTTGGCGTGCAAGAAAAAAATCTGAAGCATAAGTTTTGTTCGGAAAACCTAGAAAATACACTGTTCTTTCATTATGGAGAACTGTAAACCGATATGCCATACATGTGTTAAAAATTTTGAACCAAGTAATTGAAGAACACACATGCACGTACTCAAGTCACCTTGCTAGGGGGGGGGCTAAAAATTTTATCAGGGACAACAAGGGGATTTTGTTGACTTACAAGCAAGAATAAAATCAGGTTACGGGCCTGAGAACACGTCTACAACACTAAGATTTGTCAATGTGTGGTCACTACTGGTGCAGCTTACAGCAAATTACAAATACGATTACCGAAGCTTTCCTGAGCCGCGGCAGATCTTGACCAAACCAGTGTCATAGCTCCAGATTACCCTGCAGCCTAAATTTCTCGCCTCAGAATGTGGGCTAACAACCTTCAACTCAAATTCTCTCTACCTAATAGTCGTTCTTAGCTCAAACTTTTCTCGGGAAATCTAGCGCTATGACACCGGGGCTTGAGACTCCAAACAATGTTTCCCAAAAAATCGGTCAAATTCAAAGTTTTTATTTTTTTGAACCCTATCAGCACCGACCGAATAAAGGCACGAGTCTTGATAGCGGCGATAACGCCAGTCTTTAATACCATTTAATGCTTTCTGTGTATTCTAAATCGGTTTTCTGTTCCTCTTAACAGAATATTCCAGTCGACCTTTGGATAGTTTATGACACTTGTTTGTCATGGTACGTTTTCTTTTGGGTAAAGAGGTCCGTCCCAGAATAGAGGCTTATTCGGTGTCGGCGAGATTACATTGTCGTTTTTAGCAGAAATTAAGCTGTTCATCGTGCTTAAACGACCGCTGTACACCATTACGATTGTCTAGACGTTTTGAGGTTTTCGGCTTATGATTAATTATTTTTGACATCAGGTATCGGTTACATAGCTATTAAAATTGGCGCGCAAATTTTAACAATTAATATTTTGCGTATGTTTAGTTAAATATTTGAAAGTATGAAGTTTTAGGCATTACAGGATGAACGTCTCTGTTATCCTAAAAGTTTTAAATTTGAGGTTAAAATATACTCAAACACAACATTGAATGATTTTTACTGTCCTTTGTTCTACGCCTAACCTCAATGCAAGCAGCGGCGAGTCCAAAAATTTCTGACAAAGGCGAACTGGCGAAAGTTACGAAACGCAATTTTTACTATATATGCGCCAATTTTCCGCGAGCGAAACTACGGACTTTACTATTTCATCCCTATAAATTTTCTGACGTGTGACTTGCACCGGCCCTTGTTTCTGGATCCGCTATTGTATGCAAGGTAAATTTTCGAATCGCGCCCCCACGATGGCTTTACCACAAATCACGACACAAGTTTGCAGTGAGCTGTGTTTGCAAACAAATATTGCAATATGCGCACGTGTGTTTATGTTGTATTGTGGTCTGCAATTCGGGGGTAACTGATCATTTGGTATATTTGTTGGAATCGAAAGAGGAGGGGGAGAGACTGGACGGCTTCGTATTGTCTGGAGGCCAGTAGCAGCGTGCACTGGCACGATTTGATACGTACGGACACGTATAAAAATGACCAAACTTTAAAACTCTTGCCGCGGTAGTCGACCGAGGGGAGAATACGACAACTTGTAGCATTGGAAACGCTGTTGCCTGACAGCAGCATCGAAAGACTATGTGTAATCTAAAGCCTAATTCTTTGCGACAAATTATCGAGTCAATAAAATTTCGAATTATAAGTTGTCGGATGACGAATTGGGATATCGCGACAGGGGTAATAAGCACGGGGAGTGGGTTTAACGCTGGTTCATTGAACTCTACAGTGAGTTTCGGCGGGAACGCATACTATAGAAGCATGTGAGGCGTATCAGTTTTGTTTCAAACTATTTACAGACTACGGTAATAGTAGTGATTTTCATTTGTTTTCATGTTGTTTTACAAGCAGGGCGCACCCGTGATTCCGTGAGTGATTTTTCTGCCTAAGCCAGTACCCAATGGTAAGGCGATCGTTCACATAGCTGGCGCTTAGATTCATGCTCGAAAGTAGGTCCCAAAGATAAGGGCAGGTACATTTGTAAATTGCCACACGCGCATCATAGTCAATCATGTGAAGCTATAACGATTATTCAAAATCATATCTTTGGTATCACGACAATTCGTCGCCCCACAGCTCGTCGACCGACAACTTGTAAACCGATATTTCATCAACTCGGCAATTCACTGACCATCATTATGCTTAGGCTTACAATTACGCTTATGATTACGTGTAGATTTTTTATAGGCTTTAGGACACTGCTGGGCGAGAAGTTGTAAGTTCCATATCCTTTCATACTACGAAATTAAAATCAAGCCTTTCGCTGTTTATCATTGCCAAAATATTTTGGCTCACAGATGCAGGATCCGCTTTAGAAGAAGGTGCCAGGTGCATTTGCTATGGCTGACATTTTGCCTCCGTTTTATGAAGGTCTCTCTGAACTTTCGATAAATTAATCCTAGATTTACCGTCTGACAAGGCGAGGACCCGTTATTAAGTTACTTGTCGCAAAAAACTTTTTTCGACATTTTGTTAGCAAAATGGTTAAAATTCACTTCACAAAATTTTCACCCCCAGGGACCAATGAGGCTCGCTTCCATCGCTCTCCACCTTATAAACGCCCTTGAGACTTAGGTTTAGGCGTTGGAACAAACTTAAATTTTTGCTCAAACTGAGATTTACGCCTTTGGACGTACACACACGAACCCATGGCCAGAGGGAGAGGGGGGCCAGCCCCCTGAGAAAATTTTGCCCCCCCCCAACAATATTCATATCCTTACTTGTATTAAGTCATTAAAAGCCAGTCCCCCTCGTCTGCAAATTCATTGAATGTGTTTTAAACAACTTCGCAGCCTAAACACATGTGGGTATACGCAAATATTGTGATGGTCACTTCGTAGCCATCATAAAAGCTTAATATTCGGTTGTTTTTTGGTTTTCCGGTTAAATTCGTAACGGGTTTGGGTGCTGGTTGGCTTACTGGAAGCGAGACCCTTGAAATTTATTAAGGGGGGTTTTGATCGTTATCGCAGCTACAAATCGAATCAAAATGTTTGTTTTGGTTGCGTATGATGAATGGTGAGTTGTATGCTGGTTTGCAGTAAATATCCTATATGCAACCAGCCAATCAGGAAGTCAAAAATTTTCAAGTCAGGCATCGGTTTTTGAAGTATGTACAGGCGAAACCGATTAACCAGTAGCTTTTGGATAGCTATATGCCCATAAAGAAATCACGGCGGTTCGACGCCCGGACCATCGTCGACCGACATTTCATAACCCGACATCGCCTTGTCCCTAGCCAGTTCATTATGCTAGTGGGAGGCTAACAATTTTTAGGAGGGGCATACAAGGGTTTCCGATTTTTTCCAAGCTTTATTTCTTCTTCCGACTGCTTTTTTAGAATATATATAGTCATTCAAATTGATCTAACGTCACATCAATGTATATTTCAACAAACTTTCAGCCATTAACGTTTTTGCGAGAATTACAGGCCTGATTCAGGTTTGGTCTCGGTTGCAGGTGGGACATTTTATGTTTTTTCCGGTTAAACACAATATTTTCAATATATATATATAAATCGCTTTTTGCAACTAAGTTGCATTGATTTTAATATGTCTGATTTCATACCTAACCTGTCCCATGTCTGTCAAGTACAGGATGGGTTTGCCAACTGGGAGAAATGGAGAGTGTGAAGCTTAGGCTTAGACTTAGGAATACATTTTCAAATTGCGTATATTGCAATATCACCAGTTAGCGATAGGTTGCCAAACTAACGAACCCATTAATTGCTCATTTTAAAATCAGCGCATTTTGTATTCGAAATCAAATCCGAAAATTATGCTGAATTTTGATCCTTTCAATTCACTGATTCAAAAGTTAAAAAACTAACACCAACTTATGTACGACAGGTGTAACATACATTTGAGAAGGTTTAGGCTTATGCTTAATATACAAGCCTTAGCAGTTTACAACGGATATAGGGTTAGTTTTCATTTAGCCAATAGCTTGAAGGCCAGGCGACGTACTGCCGTAAATTCGAGACCTGCGTTTAAAAAATGAGTATGTTGCTATAATTAAGAGTGGATGATCACTTTTTATAACAAGAGTGTGCAACTGGGTACATTTTGTCTATTAAAGAATGTATCAGCACGCGTTGCATTTTTGTTCGACCCCCCTCAATCAAGGTGGTTTAAGCAAGAGATTAACAGTATGCTTCAGTACACCTACCCCCCCTTAAACAAGGGGGTTACAATTTCCTCCTTTACTACGAAATAAAACTGCATAATGACCCGCCTAAACAAGGGGGGTAGGCCAAAAACCCAACGCGTGCCGGGTACATTCTTTAATACACAAAATGTACCCAGTTGCACACCTTGTTATAAAGAGTGATCATCCACTCTTGTTATAACTAAGTATGCCTTGAGCAATTAAATTCCATACTGAACTTCACCTGTTCCACGAACCATTTATGTAATCTAATTACGGTGGGTAACTGGCATTTATGAATTGTAAGTTGACGTTTGAACTCTATTCGGTTACGTTCTTTAATTAGTAGAATAAATAGTTTCTTGGTTCTGGTTGTTTTACTGATCGAAATTCAGGCTCAACTCTCGCGATATTAAAGACGGCAATTCGTTTACAGTTTTATCCTAAACCTGATGCTTGTTTTTCACAGCTATTAATGTTTACGAGCAGTGTTTCACTATCAAATCTATGTACTTTTATTTTGTTGTTTTACAAATTCATGGAAATTCTGCTTAAATCGGAAACTTTCGAATCGTTTCAGAACAATGTTAGCATCACGTCTATTATCGCGGCACCGTATTAGAAGTATGTATAGCTTCAGTTGAGTTTTCAAGGTTCAGTCACTGTTTGGAAAATTCAAGCGATAGTTAATGATTTGTACTCTATAAAAGCTTAGACTAGCTTGATTTAAGTTTAAGCTAATTCAGCAACATTAAACTGGCTTTCTAGACTAACTAAACTAACATGCAGGTTCACGCTTAAACTCATTTGAAATCTTACATATTTTTAATTTAAGGTAAACTTAATAAATTTTTATATATACATAGTTTCTGTGCTGCACTTGTTAGATAAACCAATAATAAGTTTACCTTAAACCCGTGTTAAACTTAAAAATAACCACCGTTCGGTTATTCCAAATTTTGTCACTCCATCTCACAGCAAGGGCATTTGATTGATTTCACATGAGTTGAGCAAAGACTGTTTCGCGGGGATAAAAATTTTTCGAAAACTGACAGAATCACTACGTCGGCTTCATCTCGGTACTGGGACGCTTGAGACGTCTGTTTTCTTACGAATAACTAAGATATAAAGTCAGTCAATTAACGGATAGATGAGCGAAAATGTCTGTACGAACTCCGAACTCATACTAGTTTAACTGAGATATTCAGGACCTGCTTCCCGAGTTTCTAAGAAAATTTTTAAAAAAAACTGCATTCGAACCAACAAGTGTTTATACTGTCGATCGTGATAAAAAATTAATCTACTCGCACACTCAAAAAAACTGTGTGCGCGAGAGCGTATTTATTTATTATTGAATCGTAATTAGTTTTACGTTGCTAATAGATTTTAGCTTTTCGTCCTTAGTGATTAGTGTAATTTTGTTACTGATTGTAATTTTCAACATTCTCAACACTGGTGGATCTAAGGGCGGTGCCCCATGGTGTGTCTTTCGTAACAGGTATTAAAGCCAAAAACGTATTAAGATTTTTTAGCTCTAAAATTGCGTTTGGCTTCTTGGTCGTTTTACTCGCGAATTTTTTCACTATTTTCTATCGCACGGCCCCTCGGTCAACAGTTTCTGGGTTCGCCACTGGTTCTCAACAACAAAAATGTTTCCGTTGGTTGTTGAAGCGAATTTGCTGCATTTTGCATTGTTTTGCGATTTTGCGCACGAAAGTTTTAGCTTTTTTAATCGAGAGTTTGGTGTTTTTGTTTCAAATTTTTTTGCTAAATAAATTTTTCCGATTCACTATTTGTTCAAGCTCGTTCCGCTTGCTTTGAATAGCAATATGGCTGTGTCCTGCTCAATAGGTTTCACGCTTAGTTTAAGGCATTGTTACAGTTGTGAGTAATTGACAAAAGAAATTGCTAATTCTGGTTATTAATACAGTGTATTTTATTGATGTTTTAATGTTTTATATGCTTATGTTCATTTTTAGTATAAAGTTGTAATCCGAAATTAAATCGACTCGACAATTCGTCACTCATCATTATGCTAAGACTTAGGCTTAGGATTACGCTTAAGATTATGGATAAATTGTCCTAGATTAACAGTTTATATATACGGTCCAGGGCATCCAGCTGGTATAAATTAAATAAACCTTTGGTATGCTTGACAATAATTATTATTCTATCGAGCAGTGAGTTCTATACAAGGACGGTTACTTAGGGATTTTTGCGCTAATGTTAAGTCAACGAGCCGCATCCTCAAGTGTGTCTAGCACCTAACGCCAGTCTCTAATGCGTCCTGAACCAAAAAATTTGTGGACGTGAAACACCATCATTTGTGTGTAGTTTATTCGCATTGCCCCCACAAATGCTAATAAGCCCTTAGTTTGTGCTATTTTTGCGGTTCATTATAAATATTTGTCGCGAAATTTTGAAAGAAACAGTAAACAACTAAAACACATCATTTGAGAGCAAAGTATACACTTTACAAGCCTGTTTTCTTGTTAGCCCAGCCATCGCTGATTTCATTTCCGTTTTGTTATTGTTTGCATATTGATTTTGCAACATAACATTTAAGCTTGCAATATTTATCAGCTCACCCGGAAATAACGGTTTTGGCTATGTTGCATTAAAGATAACGCATTCTCGTGAATTTCACGCAGCCTAACACTGCTCAACCGTCTGATTTAAGCACGTTTTTAGCCCTCAGGTTTCGTTTGACATTAAAGCTTATCAAAAGGGTTCATCATAATTGAGACAGTAAGGATAAAACTAACCGAAGAGTAACGTAATTTAACTACAATGTAAATTGCAGGTAGTTGATTAATCAACTCAGAGAACAAATTAATGACTTCTGAGTTAATAACAGTAAAAATTAACTCACTCTGAGCGGATATAATTCCACTTGAATTGACTAATCCTAGATAATTTCCATCCTTGCTTGTAAGTCAACGAAGTGAGCTAAATAAGGGCCTGCACTGCCGGCTAATTTTATAACAAGTAAATGCTTGTCCTTCCCGTGTTTATATATTCCTAAGCTTAAGCCAAAGCCTAATTTTTTAGTTTATAATATGTGAACGCCGCCAAAATAGAGTTATTTTGTATCAGTAAATGTTACTACGAGTGTAAATTTTTTGCAATGAACCGCTTGCCAGTATGACCAGGACGCTATACGAAGTATGGAGATTTCACGGTAATTAATTTTTTGGCGAAAACGCTTTTCACTGTTCAGTTCCGGCTAAAAAATTGATAATTTTTGTTTATTCGACCATTTCCTGTATTTTACCGGTCGACTGCATTGCGGTCGTTTGCACCCGGATATTGACATATTCAACTTTTTAACTAATGTTCAATTGAGATATATATAAATATATATATATAAATATATATATACATATATATACATATATATATGTGGCATATCCATAAATTTATGATGGCGCTGCGGCTGGTAAATATTATGAAACGCAATTTATACTGTATGCTATATTAGTGCTATTTTTTCTAGGGGAAAAATTATAACGTAGGATCTTATCATTTTCTTGCGAAAAGATTTTCTAACGGGGGCGTACGCACCCCTCTGGACCGGCCTGCCGGCGTAGCAAGGAATTTAAAATTGAAGATGTCAGGAGTATCGAAAAACAACAAAAAATTTTGATTTTTGAAGTAAAATTGGCATCAGTTGCCGATATTAATACTATGCTCATGTGTTTTTACCATCTTATCTCTCGGTACGCTCAAGCTTGCCCCCGTCAAAATTTTTCTGAAATTTTTTTCCCACGTGAATCGTCACTAATACTTAAAAACGTGCAAGGTACAAAGGGCATAAATTTCTGTCACACAAACAGCCTTCTTTAGCAGCATTTTTCACTGTACATACCAGCATTTTTAGTCGTATCAATTCAAAAGCTATTAATTAAGGCATTTCTTGGTTTCGCACTAAATTTGAATTTTGGTTCTTTTTTACGATTACAAATTTTTTTGGTGTCAAACAAATTTAATATGAGATAAATATTTCAAGTTTGTTGAAGTTAACGAAATAAGGCATAGTGATTCCAGAGGAAGCATTTAGATTGGTGGCGGCGGGCCCGTAGTCAGACGGGGCCCAGGATGGCTCAGCCCCCCCTTGTAGAATTTTTGCTCCCTTCAGTAAATTTTCAACCTTGCTTGTAAGTCAGCGAAAAACCCTTCAAATCCCGTTCTAAAAAATATTTGTGAACTGGTCATTAGCCTTTGCGGCAGCCGGTATATACCACTATTTCTCCTCCTGAAGTTATATATAAACGATTCTTAACCACCCCCCATCCCCGAACGTATACGATTCTTGGCCCATCTATAAACTGATCTTACCAAAATTATGTTAATTTTCTAACCTAGTAACGTTGCTCAGACCGACACATTCATTTTCGAACATGTAGCTTTATTTGTGAATATTTCAACGCTAACAATTAATTCAAGTCTTCTCTATTTTACACGTAAAATGAGCAATTTTGCAATAGTTCTGCAATTTTCAGCCATATTTCAGTGCAAATTTGCATTTTAAACGTCCGTTGGTATTGTTGTATATACAAACTCGAGCAAAGAAAATATTTAAATACTATATTCAACCCAAACCGTAATTCCCGTCTTTACGTTCGTCAAGCCTTGTTCAATGTAAAAACGCAAGTCCATTGTAACGCGAAATTGAATTGAAAAAAATTTTCCTTCCAATTTTCTTCAACAGAACTGTGTTCCTCTACGCGTCAGAACAAAGGCGTACAAGAATTCAATGGCTGGGAATATTTCCTACGGTTATATTGAGAGGAGAGGTTTTAAAATCTGAAAGCGATACGAAACTATAACGTTACGCTTAAGCACCAATTTACCATTCAAGGTTATTCTTAATACTTATATGAATATGACTAAATTTCACTAGCTAAGTAATTATTATATATAACTGTCTGTTGAGGTAAAACGTAATTTGCACAACTTTTCAATTTCAGTGTCACAGAGGTTCAAGGATAAAACTTAGCACCATTTGAGAGTGACTACTTTAGCGAGTTTTAAACGATGAGATTAGGGTCGTAGGCATCGCTAAATAGGGGTGCGGCGGGAAATATTTAGATCGAGAAACTTTAGTTGTCCATTAAAAACAAAACCGTATTGTATCGATAAAGGTTGTCTCGTAGTCTGTTCTGTATCGTCCCTTAGTAAAATGAAGCGAAAGTGGTAAAAAAATTAGTTAAATAACCTGGTTAAGATAAACTGCTTCACTCACAAACTATGACGCGAGATCAATGTCTAGTGTGTCTTGCCCGTAGACAAACAAAAATTTTGGCTTTGTCCGCCGAACAACCAATACTATTTCATGAAATTATGGTCTGGTTCTTATCACATTTGAAATTTGCGGCCTGCGAAAATTAAATTTGTGGGGGCACCCAAACTCTCGAACAAGCGTGCGAGAAGCCAGACGCATTTTAAAACTTAAGCGGTTTTTGTTGCAACCGGTTAGGGTGGGGGGGCGCTTTAGGGGTAGGGCCCCCCAAATGTGGAGTATGGGGGTGTGGCTGCTCCGGCTCTGTCTTTCGGTTTCTAAAAGTAAGCGTTTCTCGTCCAACCGTATATACAACGAGCGACAGTGAGAATAGCCAATTTTTTTCCTTAAAATTTCTCGAGAGTTGAAAAATACACTTTTTACCGACTTTACAATATCCTGCTAGATTCTACAAATCGACAAATTAAAGTATTCTCGTTGATATCTTTGAAAAACTTCACGCTTTATAGTCGACCACTGTCCGTCGCCGCCCCATCGTTGCAAAAGACTATAAACTATTTTGAAAATCTAAAATTGAATAAAACTAACGCGCAACTTAATATTTCAACACTAGCTATGTAATTATATATATCGAAAAGAACAACGAGCGTGGTTTCAATAAAAATTTGAATCACTAAAAATAGCTCAAATCACTCGGTTGTGTCGCTTGCACGTGCTGAAATGCCATCGCAGTTTTGTCTCTGAATATCAACAATGAAGACAAAACGATATAAATTTCTCAACAGTTATTTCTGTAGTACGGAAAGCCTTATATACAAAGACTTTTAGGGGACAGCATTTCTCAGCTGAGCTACAGACAGCCACCGCTGTCCTTCAACAAATTTTCAGCAGCGTCCGAGCCTCAAAATTCAAGATTTAGAGAATGCTAAAACGGAAAATCTGAGACTATAATAGTAAAAATTTCTATTTTCAAACGTCCATCTTTAGTTTTTTCGTCAATTGTTGCGTTCGTCGCTTGTGTAAATGCTGAAAAATTAAAATCTACGACGACGGAATAAAACCGTTGTGCTTGGAAATAAAATTTTTTTAAACATTTTCCTGTGGGTGGAAATCCGAAATTTACTTTAAGCGCCCATCTCCGGGTCTGCAGTATTTACTATTTGCGATTTCGTGAAACTACCGATATGAACTGTGAAATTTTGATAAAAATGAAAATTTATACAAGTTGAAGTCATACAGGAACGATTTCTTACGAAAATAATTGCATTTTGTCTATAACATTGAATTTAATGAAAATATTAGAGGTGAATAACAGAAGGGTCGGTGACTGTATTCCCTGTCGGACTTTGCTATATTACTTTGAAACTGTAGAATATAGAAAAGAAACGCACTAAGTATCGTGCCGCACCGAAAAATCTTCGATCCATCACTGGTGTACATATTTTCAGACCGTTTTCATCTGCAAAGATACGTATTTATATGCGTAATACTGGAGTTGGTGTTTTACTAATTTCAATTGTATTATACAAACAGATTGCTAGAACTGTATTGGAAAATTAACATATTTTTTGAATTTGTTAAAAAATAGATGCTAAAGATCACATTTCCAAAAAAATACATTGAAAAACATTGAACGGGGGCTGTCCTTCGATAAATTTTTTTAAAATCAAACGATAAAATGCTAATAGAACTCTTATTCTGTCGAAGTCATTTTGCTAATATTAATAGCAACATTGAATCAGTACTAAAAATGGACTCTCTATACTGCGGCCGTTTCTAAATTTAATACAAATTTAGCCGAGAATGAACTAAAAATAAACTTTTCAAGTAATAATATTTGTCTCATTTTAAAACAATCGGAATCGCAGTGTATCTGCCATAACGAACGCAGAATGCCATTCCTGTCAAGTGATGTTTTTTCTGCTCAATTTGATCGCTATGGTTCTATTTATAGCAGGCTACCAATATGTATTCGGCGGATAAAGCTGAACTCAGATGCTACGAATAAAAATTTATTCAACACCGAACTTGAACATTTTTGTGTTATTTTCTGTTTTGGAACGCGGCTGCGCGATGGCTTAGGATGTCCACCCGGGCGTGGCCGGCAATGCGAACTTGAAAAATTTCATTACAATTTCGATCGTTTCGTTTGCTAGTGCAGCTACAGAACACGT
The DNA here is from genome assembly GCA_030248215.1 of Enoplolaimus lenunculus. NCBI lineage: Eukaryota > Metazoa > Nematoda > Enoplea > Enoplida > Thoracostomopsidae > Enoplolaimus > Enoplolaimus lenunculus. The sequence continues at coordinate 79,049 of JASANG010002661.1, forward strand.
GTTTTTCCTGTTTACTTTCCCGACAATAAAGTTTCTGCTGCTTCAAGCTCTTGTGCACAAAAGTCTGAGAAATATTTTTCTTTTCATAAAATCTATGCGAACAGTTTTGATAGAACTGAAATTGAATCGATTGCGTGAACAGATTTTGTTTTCTAGTGATATTAATATGCACTAATATCGTTGATTTTTTACCGGAACCGGATATCTGGTTGCGCTCTCCTAAGCCTATGCAGTGACGGATACGGAAGTTTCTGGAGAGTAGTTCAGTAATTACTCAATCTCTGAGACAAACACACATTCATTTTAGAACGAACTAAAAATTCACCCGGCCCAAGTATATATTTTCAGTATTAAAACTTATTTGAACATCAGGGTTCAAAAAGTTTCAAATCATTTTTCATAGTTACAGTCCCGCGGACACAACCCCCGGGACCTCCAACGGATCGGGGCACATGGCGAATCTGGCAAAATCAATGAACCATGCGGAATGAAACCTTTGAGCCTTCGACGTATAATCTGTAAACTTTATCAATGTTTTAAGCGCAAGTACGAGTCTAATTTATGTATTAATTTTGGCAGAAATTGACAATTCAAACGAACAAACAAACGAAACCTTCTCCGCTAAAAATACACCACGTAGTCGAAGTCTAAGTGAATGTATATTTTAGTTCAAAAGTGAACAGTCAAACACACCTTGATGGTATTAAGCCGTAGGCGAGAACTGTTATCTAGTCCCAACCAATCTAGTATTAATATTATTTTGTTAGTAATAGTTAGTTTTGCTAATTTTAGAGTTCTTTCGACTGCAACAGTGAGCTTGCAAATTATAGTTTTTTTACTTATTATTAGAATGACGAGCAAGGATTTTTTGTATAACTTGTACTGTTTTTACTTTTTTTTCACACCTTTCTCTCATTTTTAATGTGCTTATTTTTAGAAACTTACTTATTTGGAGAAGAAGTTGCTGGGTCATTTAACCTATACTTTTCTGTCATTTAAAAACTGTTTGATCCGTCCGTGACGTTAGGATCATAAGCATTTCTACACTCTTATCTTTGCAGGCCCGTAGCCAGCTCACCTTGCTAGGGGGATGACCATTTTACAGGAGGGGCATACAATTGTTGTCGGTGATTTACAAGCAAGGTTGAAAATTTTCAAACTGGGCAAAATTCTTCCAGGGGAGGCTGAGCCCCCTCTGGCTACAGGCCCACGTCTATGTTTTGGTTATATCTGAATGTTTCAAAAGTGTCATCTTATTGAATATCTGTTAACTATTTCTAAATCCGGGCAATATTATACAGTTAAGAAAACACAACACATTGTAAAGCCTATTTAAACACTACAGGGCTGCTATGGTTTTGTGACCAGGAATCAAACCCTTGAAATTGATTGAGTTGTACCGGTTTTTTGCTACCAAACTATCCGGATATCAGACGAGCACCTTGTGCGTTTATGCAACAACAATACAAAAGTGCAATAATATTGCAGTTCCGCTATTTCAAGCGCAATGAAAATCGCACAGAAGTTAATCTCGTAAGCACAGAAACAATTATTTAGCAAAACTTTGCCCAGTGTTCATAGCGGTTTATATACGTATATATGTAGTGCATTTGTTCTGTGTGTCTACTATGAAAATATACTTATCGCACAACAATGGTGACTTTGTTTCTTGGTTTAAAATTGGTTCTAGACTTTTGGTATTCGTTTACCGCATTTGATTTTTGGGGATCAAACTTAGCTTGGTTTTTTGCTAAGATTTTCTTCTTGTAATTTATGAGAACATTTGTGTCAAAAATTGCTAAATGTTTTGTTTTTTTATTTCATTCACTGATTCAAAAGTTCAAAGACCTAAAAATAAGTTGGAGCGTTAATGTGGCGCTATACACAGTACTACGACAATTGACGACAACATGTAATTCGAAATATCGGCGATTCAAAAACTTGTCGTCTGTCATTTAGGCTTAGGATTAACAATATGCTTAGGATTATGCTCAGGCTTGGCACGACTAAAAAGTGTAAACTTGAAACTGCTGTTTGTTGCAATTCATGAGCATTTGTTTTTTTTTGCATCAATAAAAATTACGTGACATGCTTTTTCGCTTCAAGTTTCATCATCTTCGACATATTTGAATTTTTGAAAAATTCTGTTTTTTCACTTTTTCAACCATTCAAAAAATATATCAATACATGGTCATGTCATCGAGTGAGATACTCTTACAAATGAGTAAATAATGACACAGAAAATTTCATAATTTTTCAACGTTATTAGTGCTGGCGGATCCAAGGGTGGTCGCATAGAACCCGATGTTTGTCAAAAGCATAATTTTGCATCAATATTTAGCACAAAAATTGCGTTTGGCTTCTCACTCGCTTTGATCGACAGTTTTTTCACTATTAAATTTTGTGCGCACCCCCGTCGGGAAGTTTCTAGATCCGTTACTTGTTGCGACTACTCTGTTTTCTTAATATCGGACAGGGATCTGAAAAGCGTGCACACGATGTTATTATTACTATTATTATTATTATTACTACTACTACTACTATCGAAATATGTGTATAACGGATCCTTGAAGTTTTTTCCGTTTAAATTCCTGAAAAAATTTTTGTGTCTTTTCTCTCAAAATTTCATCAATTTTTTTAAAAAAAGTTATTCGTGTCATCTTTGAGGCCGTTTTTCTCTCATTTCACTTTCATCGTTTGATCTTCTTTTTGTTGTGAATCTTTCGGCTATGGGGTGGCGGGATCCAGAAAGGTTTTGGCTGCAGGGAGGCCGTGCGATATACAATAGCGAAAAATAACACGCATACACGAATGAAGCGAGCAAGAAGCCAAACGCAGGTTTAGCGCTGCACCTCAATGTAAGTGGCTTTGCCGTTTGTGCCCCTATAATCTGCCTGTATGTTTTACTTTTTGGTTGTTCAATAATTTGTTGCTACTTAAAAATAAGTTCAAGGTTACAAAAATGATAATGATTTTTTCGTTTCTCGTCTCTCATGCGCAGCTGCAGAGTTACGCAAAAATTTGCACAAAATTTTCACGCAGTTGCAAATATGCAAGCATAGTTTCGGGTGAAATTTTGACAATATTAATATTCGTACGCGACACAACACGTGCTTGTATTTCATTAATATTGTATAATTAGTAAGCCGGATTTTTAATTTTTTTTTGCATTTCATACATTTTGTTGCTTTGGTTAAGGCTGTTACACAATATCCGGGCCCGGTTTAACGCTGTATTCAGCGGAAGAAACATCCGTGCAGATATTTTGCGAAATAGCTTTTAGCTATCGTTATTTCTTATCATTTTGTGACCAAGTTTGTTTTGAATTTTCGTCACAAGTGTTTGCCTAAGCAGAGATTCGCCGAGAGATGATATGGGTTTTCACAGCGCCACCTTAAATGCGTATTGCTTACATACTAAACTTTTTAATCTGTAACTTAGTAGGTCAATCTGCATTTAACTTTATCCTTTCTGTATCGATAATAAACTTATAAATTTGCTATATGTCAAAGGAACTAATGTCTCTGACAGCTAAAATTTTTCTGGAAAGAAATTGTTCACGTTTCTCTTGCCAACTCATGCAGACGTAAGTGTTTAGCAATCTCACTTACATTACATTCTAAACTGTTTTTGTTCGCCAAGTAGCCTCATTTTAAACAGTTGATAACCTAACCAACAGTGTCCCGATAGAATATGGAAATATTGTCTTAATTTGTCTTTCCTAAGATTTAGCAATGAAGAGCGACGTGGGATGAACCAGAATCTTCAAGAGCTGTAGGCGCACACAGAAATTTTAGAGGTACGTTAGGATTGAAGTTTGAGCGCAAATATTGTCCGTTATTTAGCTGATGCGGCCGTTGGCGACGAAATTCGATTGGGTTTGAGATCCATGCGAACGTCTATCCGTAAGAGTACGTTAGCATTGCGAATTAATTATTTTTGGTTAACATAAGCGCACCAAGTAGAACGACAGTCGAAATATTTTGTACTGAAAATTGACGGCCTTTAAAACTTATATTTTCAATCCAAATTTTTTGTCTTTGAACAATATAAATTAATATTTAAATATCCAATTAAAAGGCAAAAAATACAAAATTCAACGATAACACATTTAACGTTTGTTGACAATGGCCAAAATACTTGAAAGTGCACCGCTTATGAAACTCTGATACAAATAGGAACAAATTCCTAATTTATTTTTGAACCGAATAAACTGCTTTAAATTGCGCCGAGTTTTGCTTGAATTTTAGCTCATAACGAATTAGCCGATATCAGTCACAAAGTTTTACTCGTGCTTTGAATTTTTTTACCCGCAGGTATGGCCGCGTTAAAATGTTCTTACCCGAGCCGCGCTTACCCGCGTGTAGCGTTCAGTTCTGCTACTACCGGAAGGGATATAGTCTGTTACCTGTTTGATTTAACTTGATAAGAATACCTTTAATCGCCGGCGGCACGATTTCGGGAGGACAAGCACACTTTGTATTTTGAAAGTTTACAGGTTTTTAAATTAACCGCCGCTGAAATTTGATCTGTCAAGTTGCGATGGATTTCAATGCGAATTACGTTTCTTGAATATTATGTTTAATTAAACGTCGTATTTTTCAGTTGTATAGCTAGCAAAGCATATTTTTAGCTTTTGATGAACAATTTGCATCTCAAAATTTTCAGTTTGATGGAGCTTGTTTATTTTCTAAATCGCCTTCATCAGTTCGAATGTACTGTTTCGTTGAGATGACCATTACGTTTAGGGTGCAACTGTAATCCCCCGGTTCAGGCAGAGAAATTCACTACTTTTTCACAATCAGGTCCTGATGTTAAGTTTCGACTTTTTGCCGATTTGTCGGTACTCTTAGTTTCAACAATTTTATGCTTCAAAACTTAAAGTTTGGTGTTTTTTAACGAATATCGGGTGAACGGCCACATTGTTTTCATTTTTAAATCACACTGTGTTAAAATATAAAAATTCTCGGCAACAGGTATTTTTTAGTATTCAGTTCCGGTAAAAAATGCAATATAATTTTATTATTTTTCCGGTTCCGTTTCCGTTAAGCCTAATTCCGGTTGCACCCTGAAGTCAACAAAATAAGTGTTGCCTCTCTGTCCTCGGCCAAGTACCTAACTTAATCTCATATGTTGTTTTTAGCAATAGATTAAACATCCGACAGGACCCGAGCAGCCACCCCGATATCCACCATTTGGAGGTGCCACCCCCCTAAAGTGGTCCACGCCCCTAACGTGACTCCCACCCAAGCGGTTGAAACAAAAACCGCTTAAGATTTAAAATGCGGCTGGCTTCTCGCTCGCTTGGCTCGCGCGTTTGGGGGTCCCCTACCCTGAAACTCGGAGGGAGCCCCCATCTCTGCCTGCTCCGGCACTGCCTCCGAATATAAAAGTATTAGTGCAAACAAGTTTATTTTTAATGAAATTTCAATTTTCAAAGTTAAAACTTTAATCTATAAAACGGATTTTACCGTTATACAGACGTGGATATATGAAAGTTCTGTTCAGTTATTTTACATGCATTATGTGCCATGTTATTTTAAGGAGCGTCCCGTTTTTCCTCAGAGTAAGGTTACAGCAGACATAGCTGTATAGACCAATCTCTATGCTTACTCTTGGAAATACGTGTAGGCTTATGTTACGCCCTTAAAAGTAACATAGGCCTTGATTGATATCCTGAACCGCCATCAAAAACATTGTATACTTTCTATCTGCTTACATCTCACAGGCTGCGTTTTTCAAAATGTGTAGCACCTATCCCCAGTTGGTGATAGGTCATGTAACCTACGAACCAGTCACATTTTACGCATGTGACTTGCTCTATCCTGTAATAATTTTGAGGTCAACAAGGGAAATAGTCAGACAGTTTGAAAACCTATTACTAACTGATGATAGTTGCCATAGCCAGATTTGAATTTAAATTAGCTCATCTCTTTGTTAAACGCTACCGTAATGAAAAATTCGCGTACGTATTTAACAATGAACCCCCCAGGCCGCACGTTTGATGTTTTCCTGTTTGTTTCAATTTCGTAGCACGAAATCATTTAAACTAAACTAAGGTCTATTGTTCGGTTGGCAAATATGAACATTTTGAGTACGGATTACATTTATAAAGTTATATCCATTGTTTGCCCTTAATTAACGCAAAAAGGATGCAAAATAATTAAGTATATACCCCGTGCTCAACTCACGCTTCTTGTCAGTATTTCCATCATATATATTCTAGGTTCCGGAGGTGGTGGTCAAATTTAAAATTTTCATACATCGGATACAAAACTTTGAAACTATTATATATACACATTACAATATCAGATATCGGGACAACCCCACATTCTATGCACTAGCGAATACGGAGGGGTGTGGCGACGGCGTACGACCACCTTCAGACAGAAAATTGGCGCATGTATAGCATAACAGTAAAAATTGCGTTTCATAATTTTTGCCAGCCCGCCCCCTCACCCGTCAGAAAATTTCGGATTCGCCACTGATTTTTATGTGTAATTGCACTCTGACATTAGTGCGTATCATCGCTCATCGGATGATAGTTCACTGCAGAAACAGTTTAAAAACGATTGTTTGCAGTGAAAAAATAGTTGTATTTTTTGTTTTTGGAAATGAATTTTTGCTTCAAAACAACCACACGTTTTGATGTAAAGCAATGAACGTCGAAGAAGGGCTAATTTTAGCAGTAAAAATGTCAATACTTTTCAACGGTGGGACACGTCTGATCTGCAACGTCAATGGTCATTCAGTTATGTTTCTCTGATGCCTAACTGATTTCTGAGAATATTAGAAACAACAAAACCACTTATTCGTTTGTAATTGTCTCGACGTTCCTATCACAATATGCGTTATTTAACATGTTTGGCGCCGCGTAACACGTCGCCGACCTGACACAACTTCAAGGAACACTTTGGATACACCTTGAATATTAATAGTTTTAGGTTTACAATTTCTTTTTTTCGTGACGGTTTTTGCAACTTCCAACTGCAGGCGTGCATACACAAATGATTTGCATGCCATTTCCACTGCATAATTTTAGAAGCATGCCAAAGGAAGGGATATTAAATGCTAGACCACTCTCAACTTGAACATCAAAGGTTAATTTTGCATACAAGATACTGCATAAAACCCTCAGTTCCACACCACGTTCGACCAAATAATACTGTATTTGTTCGAAGAACAGCCTCGTATTATGTTAACCCCAAGACCTACTATATATTATACCAATTTAAAATTCCTGGCTATGCTCGTGTGTTGCACGGTTTTTGTTGTTGCGGTTCCTGCGTGCAATTAATTCTCAAACTGAAAAATTTTAGCAAAACTGTTTTATTACTTAAAATAATCAAATTTGCAAAAAGTTCAAAATGTTTTAGTTTGTGAGAGTTTTACACGATGCTTCCTGTTTGTTGTCGACAAAAGTTTTCGGCTGTCCTTTCCGAGACGCGTATATTGACCTTGGTTGATAGTTTGTAATATATTTTTTTATGCTTTTCTTCTCGTTTAGTTTCGGCTATCGTTTTTTTTCATCACACGTCTAATGAGGCGTTTAATAGTAACGGTGTGTAACGTTTTAGAATCTATGTTAAGCCGTATATTCTCAACTATGTATATCATCACACAGAGTCAGTGATTGATCGGGGTTTTCAAACAAGCTAACTCCAGCAGTGATGAACCTTAGCCCGAAAGGTGGGCCAATACAAGAAGCGAACTTTATTAAAAATTAGTAGCCTAGCAATTTTGGACCTCATCATTTAATGTATTTCCAAACACAGAGATTGTACGGTAGACAGAAAGAAATTGGTCAAATCCGGCTGTTAGGTTGGTTTAAATTTCAATGTGTCATCCAATTATTTCTTGTTTTGGCACGAGTGTCTTTCAGAGTCGTTGCGTTTTGTTGCCGGACTGCAATACTGTTGGCTTAAGCTTTAGACTAATCTTTATGCTAAAGTTTATAGTTGCAAAGCCAGCAAACGACGACAGTAAAGAATTTGGCGCATTTTCACATCCACTGGAGCCAATGTGGATTTTTGGATCTGCAGATGTCACTGTTCGTTTGTTTAAAAACCTATTTTACTAACTACCAATAGGTGCTACACACAGAGAGAGAATTTGGCTCGTAGCTTTAGATTTAGGGTGGCGCTATAGTTGTCGTGTTGCATCGTCCATCACCATGCGGTATCATTCGTGAGTAATTCACATAAGATAGCGCACAGTGACGGGCGCGCGGCGTACGTCATCAAAAGCGTAACGCCACCCTTACTGCATGCCCTCAGCCAACTGTCGCACAGTTCATGACTAACTTCACAGCGTTATGTTTTATTAAAATTTTTTCAAAAGTTTGCTGCATCCAGTTTTCACATTTGACGCTCGGATTAAACGGAAAAACATCCGTTTTCGAGAGCAAATTGTTTTTTGTTTTGTTTTCTCAAAAATATACACGTATGTACGCACGTTTGTGTAGAATTGTCATATATTTTAAACTGAAAAAAGCAGTTTTTGAAAAATTTTAAATCTCCCGAAAACTCAGAAACAAATAATTTTCATTTGTGATACCGCGCGAAAGTTTATGACAAATCAAACTTTTTCATGATAAAAAGTTTCATCGCCGTCTGTTCTGCTACCCCCAACCTGCTTCTTTCTGTCAATGTCATAGGTCTTCGCTGCCGTAGTAATATCCTGAAACAGCGCCTGAGAGAAGTCAGGATTTAGGGGGTCATTTAAGTTTACTTTATGTGCGTAAAAGTTAATTTAGCCAAGTGAACACACATTAACTAAAATGAAATAGGATTTTTGTCTAAAAAATTACTAAGGTCGGCGTTGCGCGTCCTCTACCAGTGCCTGCTGTCCCTTCACCGACCCTGAACAAACCTTTAAAAAATTGCTAAAATTGCAGTAAACTACAATTTACCGCAAGCAAATATGTGTCAAGTTCACTTGTATACAGCTGGAAAATTTTTTACATGTCTTACACATATATATGTATACTGTGTATATCTTGGGCGTACTTAGCTACGATTTTATCTCAGAAGGGCACAACGTTAAGGCAACGATTGTTACGAGTGACTGCAGCGATTGAGGAAATTTTTGAACCATTTGAAGGACGTAGGTTAGTAATTCATGAAGTGAACAAAGGTATTATTTTTTGAAATAACGGCTAAAATTCCGGTGACGACCCCCCTGATGTATGTAGCGTTTTTGTTTTCGGTGAGTTTTTGATGAATCTACGACAATTCGTCTCCCGACAACTTGACGCTTAATGCTGTCCTAAAGCGTAGTAATAAATCAAAACATTTCTAAGTCTTAGCATAAGCATAGCGATGGACGATGAATTGTCGAGTCGCTGAAATTTCGAATTACCAGTTGTCGGTCGACGAAATGTCGTGGGGTTTTTGATACCCAATGTTTTGTTTTTATGGTGCCCAGCCAGTTAGCAAAATTACATCTGGTTTAACTACGGGAAGCGCGTACCGAAAAATTTTCATTGCTTGGGGCTAGCAACGAACAAACGACTCAAATCATTGATTCTCAAGGTAAAGTTATAGTCAGTGGCTTTGTGTGACAGAAACAAATTCAGTTTGGATCGAACCCGCTCTGTGCACGGCAGCCGCTATTTTTCCACGATTTTTGTTAATTCCTGTGGTACGCAGTGCAGTTTTATTACAACAGTGTGGACTTAAAGAATATCCTATTTATATCAAAATGTCGTGCCGTTTGCAACAAAACTGAACTCAGCGCAGTGCAATTTTGTTGCGAAAAAACCCATTCCAAAGGCTATTTCTTCTAGTTCAAAACGGATTTTTACTGTGATAAATTTTGCAAAAAACGTCTCTTTAAATGCTTAAAAAATAGAAAAAATTAAAAATATCAGCTCTGAGAACAAAGAACAAGAACAACTAAAAGAGAAAATTCATATAACGAAATAATTAACTGCATTTCAGCGATTTTTGTAATGATTTCTATGTTTTGGCTACCAAACCATTCCCGCCGCATGGGATCTTACGTACCTGTTCTGTCACAGGGGAACGATATGTTTTTGAGCAACCAAGTCAATGGTAAAAACTTGCGTCAATTGTTGAAATTAACGGAGGGAACAACTTTAGATGGCAGACGGACAATGTAACTAGTCCAAAAATAAGAACGAAAAAACAGGAGAAAATAAAAGGCATAAGAGCGACAAAATGATAGCAAGGAGACAGAATAGAACAGAACGTACAAACAGTGACAAACGAAAACAAGAGCGAAGTAGGAGTGGCAAACCCATACGGGATGTGTTTGAATTTGAGAAAACATTACCGGAGTTTAAAAAATTACAGGAGTATTTAAAAAACATAACAAGAAACATACATTTAGAAAGTTAGCAGTGATAGGAGTGATGGAAAGTGGACGCCGTTTAGGACAAGCTATCAAAAACGATAGGGAGTGTGCAACATTAATTAAAGGCAGCAGGAGCATAAAGGAGTGAACAAACAAGAGAAACAAAATAGTTACATAAAAGAATGTTTGTAATTTAAGTGGTGCGTGCCAATGCGGAAACTAGAACAGCCGCGACCCACGCATTCTAAATTCCTGATAATCCAGCTAGAAACACACGATAACCAGGTATCCGTTCCCGTTTCCGGTAGAAATCGGTATCAGGTTTGGTTATAAAAATACAGAAATCCAACTTATTTATATGCTCATAGTTAGTTGTAAGTCGCTTTTTACAGTAATTCAATTCAATACGGATATGAGGCAATTGTTCGAATATTTCTCAAATTTCTTCACTGGAATCTGTGGATTACGGATTGACCGTCCACTGGTGTACACTACGCGGCTCCGAAACAATTTTGTTGTTTTTTGTTTTCCAATCACCACTTTTGGTTCATATTAATTATAGGACCTTCCCTATGGAAGACTGGACCACTTATAGACTGCGATGTTTAGATTTAGAATTAGGATTAGACTCATGTTTAAGGCTTTGTGAGCACGCTGTTATAATTAACGTAGGTTTCCACTTATATATTATGTATGTTTTTGTTTGGGTCTGACCGGATATGTGTTTCTTGTAAAAATTAGTATACGTTCAGATTATAAAATACTAATATGATATGGACATACACTTTATTCTTTGTAATTCATACAGTTTTGTTCAGATCTGTGCTGTCTAACATTGACAGGGGTTGATTCTGAAGGGTGGACGCGCCCACCATCAGAAAATTTTTAAATGATAACGTCCCTTCTATCTCATTTGTAGTGCTTTTTATGCCACCACAATTGCGATCAGTGTAAACCTAATTTTAAGCCAATCAACAAGGATACTGAGAGTGAAACATTGGCCAATCAACTACAATATTGTGTTTTAAATATAGCAACTTTCGAGAGCTAAAAATATGTCGTAAACTTCTCCCCTTCGCGAGTACACTTGCATTTAAGTATATTTTTAGCAATTTTTGCAAATTCTAAACGACAGACGAAATCAGACTGCAAAAAACCATCAGACGCACAGAACGTCGAAACAATAATTACACAAATTTTACATAACTGAAGAGAGAGAGAGCGCGGTGTAATATTTGAGAACTCTTAAATGGTGTGAATCTTTTTTCCTTAATTTTTTCTTCAAAAATTAAAAATAAAATGCACAATTTGACGCAATTTTGTTCGAAAAAAATTGTTCAAAATTTTAGCCATCGTTGTTGAACTTGAATGTGACAAGTTCAACACAGTTTTGACACAGTAGTGTTCATCATATATATGTTTCTGTACAAGTGTCGACGTTGGACACATTTATACATATATAGACAAACACACTCGTGTATCAAATGAAAAACACATGCATAAACATGAGCGGTTTAAAAATAGAAACATGGATGAACATATTTTCATCTCTCTGTTTCTAAATTTAGACACTCACATTTGTGTCTGCATAAGTTGCTGTTTTTGACACATGGATTGGTTTTTATATATATTTCTAAAACTTAGAGACACACATTTGTGTCGGTATAGACACACATATGTGCGTCTGTGGAGTGTCTAATAATCGGAGGAGACACCCGAAGCCGTGGATTTTTTTATTTCTCGTTGATATCGCAATCCGGCAAAGATGATGTTGAATGACAGTGAAAAAGAGAAAGTACATTAATAATTAACCCGGACACAGTTATGAAATTTAGAAAAAAATATTATTGGCAGAAACTCGATGATGAATATACGTACATGCGTTTAGTTGTAAGATGCTCAAGGCTAAAGACAAAAAAGTGAAAAAAACATAGTGGACAATATTTTTAGTATATATTTTTTTATTTTCTGACACTGAAATTTTGTCTCATTTTAGAGGGCGACGTATGCTGAGTTGGGTGACTGTGATAAAGAATAAGGATTTTGTCATAATTTTGCGGGGGCGGCGATAGAAAATATTTTCGATTGAAAAATATAAATGGAGAAAGAGGTTTGAAAAGGAACCTTTTGTAAATAACAACAATTATTACGATTTGAGTAGATATGATTTTAAGGATACTTTAACGCTTGCGTATACTCAGTTTCTAATTGAAACAAGACTGAGCAAAAGCGAAATTTCGGTTGAGAAAAAAATTTATAAAAAAGTTAATTATTTTAGTTATTTTTAAATCGGATATTTAATTTGAAAAAACATTCAAATAAATCAGGTCATATACGACGGGTGTCAACATAGACTATACCATAGATTGGCCACTGCTGGAATGCTTTATCGGTTGTAATTCATTATTTTATTTAAGTCATAGATAAAAAACTTATATTAACTTTACTAATTGTATATTATTGCAGCAATCTATACTCGCATGTAACCGTCTATTTCCGCATTAACTTGCATTTCAATGCAAATAGTGCCGAAGTTAACGCGATAGAGCGAAAAGTGTTGTTAAAAGTTGTGGGCTCTTGAAGAGCAACTATGAATTCAGAAAGATCGTTCATGGATTGTAATATTTTGACAATTACTGAACGAGTTAATCATCAACTAATCTTAGTGGGTCACAAACTTAGCCGAAACCCACAAAAACACCTGGGTTCAGCGAGCCCGGTACGTTGTGGGGCTGTGGACTTGGGTGGTGGTGATAAAACTTAGACGCCAAAAGGGTGTTGGCGTAGTCGAATTGGCGGGTTCGACATAGGCTAGAGGGTTGTGTTAACATTAAACAAGAAATTGGTGCAACAGGTACGATCCAACAGGTACGATCATTTTTGTTTTTACGAGGTGTAATCATAATAGATTTCTGGAAAAATTCATTTTACTCGCTTGTGCAGAATAAAAACTTCTTCATGGAACTCGACGGTTGATGTACACCTCGATATAACTGTTGTGGCAAATTGGCTTGGGGCATATGTTTTTTTTGCTACCACAGAAAATAGCCCACACATAATGGCTGGATTAATAAAATAGGTTAAACGTAGGCTTGCTCTCGTCTTAACACAAGGATCAACCGAAACCTCAGCCTAAGCGTAAGCTTGGGCTTAAGAAAACTATCAGCACTCGTGTGGAAGGACCACAACCAAGCTTAGGCTGAGGTTTAGGCTTGGACCGAACTTTCGGCTGATTCTTCAGTTAAGCTGGACAGCAAGCCTATACCTAATTGTCTTAGCATATTTTTTTATATCCTACGCTTGAGCAGCGACAAAAATTTGCAACTGTAACATGTGCAATTGGCTGGTGGTTTTGTTGTCTCGGTATATTTTGAAATGTAAAGTTTATTGTTGATATTTAAGCTGATAAAATATGTTATGTTAAATTTGCAATTTTTGAAGCCAACGCTGCGATCTGCAACACTTGTCAGTGATAGCTAACAGATCCTAATTTTGAAAATTGCTGCGCATAAAATTCTTAAGAACTTTTCTAACTTAAGTTAAAGATTTGGTTCATTCTACAAGTACCATTTTGCATATTTCAGCACCTGCCCCGACACTCGCAACAACAACAGCAACAACAAAATCAACTCCAACACCAACAGTAGCAACTGCAGCAATAGCCAAAACAGTAGCAACTCATCATTCAACTGAAGCAAATCGTAGCAGTTTCAACGCAGCTTCAACCGTGGCAACGTTTACAACTACAACTTCGTTCAGTAATAGTAACGCAGGCAACTCAGGTCAAAGTATGGATTCAAATATAACGTTGTGGCAGTTTTTGCTTGAGCTGTTAATTTCAAACCAGTACAATCACATTATTCACTGGACCAACGGAAGCGAGGGTGAATTTAAGCTTATGAACGCCGAGGAAGTCGCCCGGCTTTGGGGGATTCGGAAAAATAAACCATCAATGAATTATGATAAAATGAGTCGAGCTTTACGCTACTATTATGACAAAAATATTATTCGAAAAGTGAACGGAAATAAATTCGTCTATCAATTCGTTCAGTTTCCTGAAAACGCCCGTTCAGAGTTGATGTCGTATATGTTGCGCATTGGTGGCGCAGCAGCAGTCGCAGCTGCGGCAGCACGAAACAGTGTTAGCGCTGCGGTGGCTACACCGCTGTCACAAGCCGCTGGTGTAGCTAGCGGCGACCAGTTGCAGCAACAACAACGACAACGGCAACATTTGCAACATGTCGCTAGTTTCGCTGCTACGGCTGGCCAACAGTTATACCAGCAACATCAGCAACAACAGCAACGATTGCTGCTGGCTGGTGGTGTTGCTGGCAGTGGCGCAACTAACACCCTATATGGCCCTCAGGCAGGCAGGTTTGAGTCCAGCGTTCAACAGAGTTGCTACACCTCGACACAACAACTTTCGTTGAATGCTAAACTCGTTGCCGCCGCCACAGCCAGACATCGAGGACCAATAACACCTACTCAACAAGGTGTCGCTATCCAGAATACCACTGCAATGGCAAATGGCAGCGGTTTTCTCGAAGCTGGAACACCACAGCAATGCGTTAAAGCTGGCGCAACAAATGGACTGGGGACCACTGGATATTCTTTGAGTTTGGCCAACTCAAACTTTCGTATGAACGACCCTAAGACAGGTATAACACAACAGCTTCAAAATGACCTCAACACAGCAAGTAGTTTACTCGCGTTATCGCGACAGCAACAAGCCACCCAACATCCGCCGACTACTCCTAGACTTCAACCTGGAGCCGGGTTTATTGGGCAACATCCGCCACCCCAGATGCCTGTGAGTCCTTTGTTTGGCGCCGCGACTTCTGGATTGATGTCGGCGACAACACCGCGAACAAACAGCATAAACGATTATCTCAATTTGATTCTCAAGTCGCCACTTGGAACAAGTGCGTTGCAGTTTTTTCCGAGTACCATGAATTTAGCTGAAATTAACAACGGGAGCGAAAGCGTTGGCACCAGCACCACCACCACAACTAACAACAACAACAACAGTAATAATAATAATAGTAATAATAATAATAATAATAATAATAATAATAATAATAATAATAATAATAATAATAGTAATAATAATAATAATAATAATAATAGCAATTCAACAATTAACACAACTTTGAAGACTAAAGCAGAAATAGATAGCGGACAATTGCTCACCACAGACAGTTTAGGCGTTCTCAACCTGAAATCGCCAACAGCAACACGAGATCGAAGCAAGCCCTTGGCAACAAATAGCGCATATTTAATTACAAACGGGCCAAATTCTAATCATATGTCGTCGCTTGGGCACACCGGTACACCGCTGCTTGGATCGTTGAGTGGCCTGCGACTAAAGCCTGATCCAAATTGTCGCGAGGCGGACGACAGAGGAAGCCGAGGACCCAGTGCATTTCACCCATTGAATAAGTCAAGACAACCTAGTCTTTCAAACGTATCTCGTTTAATGCCTGGACAAAATGCTAATTTAAATGGTGACATAATCACAAGCAAGAGCTCAAACACAAACTCACTTAACAGCACAGTATTTAGCTCAACAATCACTGCTAAGCTTACAAATAGCAACAGCAATTTAAATGGTCTCACTTTAGACACCAGTTCTACTACTTTTAATAATGCAGATGTTCCACCAAGCTGTAGATCGGCGAACTCTGATTTTTGTTGTGCCACATCAAACTCTGCAATTAGCATCGCAACATTACCATCGGCTGCTAGTCATTCCGCAATTGCTTCTGAAAGTATCGACCACAATCCAAATGAAACAAGTGGGACAAAACCTTATAGGGACACAGGCAACGGTCTATACTCACATCTGGGGCCCGCTTCGTTGTCATCGGCGCCAGATCCGCTTGATTTGAGCAACAAGTTGACTAATTTATTGTCTACAAGCATTTCAACAAGTTTTAATTCATCTAGCAATTGTTACGAGTCCGCATCGACGTCAACATGCAATCAACAGCGAGGAACAATCATTTCGGCGGATGTCGGCAAATCAAACGCGACGCCGTCGTACGTTAATGGCGACATCAAAACGTTGCCGACAACAGTGGTGTCGAGCGTGACATTTGGTCCGTCGCCGACAGCTGTCGCGTCGTTGTCGGTGTCGCCTACTGTCGACGCCACCGCAGTCGACAGTCGTAGTAACGCAAGCAGTTGTTGCTACAGTGGTGTCACGACAACTGGCGAGGGCGATGACGACAATGCAAGTGGTAATGAGAATGGTGGTGACAAACCATTGACACATTTCAACGTAGTGCCACATCCACTCCATCAGCCACAATCATCGTTGTCCACAGTTGTCGTCGAATCACGTCCCCGCCAGTCGACCCCATTGATACCACGTGTGGCAACAAAAGTTGCAATAACTGCACGATATCGTCATGGCAACAGTGGAGACGAATTGATGAGTGACAGATCATCCACAGCTGACGTTTGCCATAAACAGCAGCCACCGTTAGTGTTCGTCAACTGTTCGGTAGCTGCAACACAATCAGCGTCATCGACAGCCGCGCAACAAATACAACAACGCATTGCTGAACAGCTTCAGAGAGGACTGTTTGCAGCAAGCGATTCGTCTACTGGCGGGCGATCAGGCTACAGATGTCATCAAACTTGTGTTGAAGATGGCGGAAATGACTTAAACGGAACCGGGCCACACACCAGAAACGGAGATGGCCATTGCGATATCGGGATCAATGGACATTTGCGTGACGAGAAATATACGCTTTTGTCGTCGAGTGGCGGGTCTTGTAGCTCTACAGCGTCGTATAACGGAGGTTGTTCGAATGGTGCCCGAAGCTCGTACAGTTCGAGTCCTGATATCGCTGCCGCGAAACCATCGGATGGATGTGGAGATGCCAGCGTGCAACCGCAACAAGCGCAACAAAAACAACTACAACAGCAGCAACAACAACAATCGAAACATCAACATATCCGACAGGCAGCTGTAGTAATCAACAAAAATGGTGTGCCATCGTCAAATCGGAAGCGAAAAGCCTCAACCGACAGCGGATTTATGTCTTGTGAATCCTCAGGCACGCTTGGAGCGTCGGGAATTAGCCGTTCTGGATTCAATACACATACATCAACGAACTTGACACCCGTATTTGCTGGGGTGGGCCTATCAAACGCCCGATCTGGATCGCTGAGCAGTAACAGTAGTGGAACAAGCGGAATTTGTCTGAAACAGCACCAACATCGAGCAACAGCAGGGACAACCGCTACTACAACACCAACGACAATTAAAAGCGAGCCTAAATCGCCGCTGTGTGAAATGGATGTGTCGCCAGGAAATAACGATGGCTTATCGCAAAGTCTCCAAGCTACTGAAGGGTTGCCGAGCTCGACTCCAGTAAATTATGACAAACTGCCCAACGGAACTCATCATCGTTCTAACGGACTAGGACCATTGGGTAATGGGAGGTCCGCTTCAACTGGTATTCCCAAATCGCGTACCTTGTCGACAACTTCAGGAGTCGCAAGCGACAACGCTGCTACTGGCCACACCACCACACGGCTTCAGCAACGCAACAGTGATCAACAGCTTCTCGGCCGACGATCAAGTTGTCCCATCAAACACAAACCTCAACCGTTAGATTTGAAAGCAACAAAAGTGGTTACTGAAACCCTGTTTAACATTAATAACAGCATCGATTTGCTACGAGCCGCTGCCATCGCCAACGGGAATAATACCTTGCCCACCTACGACGATGGTGCCCTCAATACTCCGATAATTAGCGTTCCAGATATTTCAGCCTGCAACAGTCTAAGCAATCTAGCTCCAACCGCAGGGACTCAGCTATTTCGAGCAGCTTCTGCAATTAATATGGGCGCAAGCAACAACAGCAGCAGCAGCAATCAGTATCCTTCAACAGGTTTACACAGTATGTCTGTATCTGATCTGCAACGACAAGACGCAACAACAACAACAGCAACAACAATAACAACGCCATTAACAACTCCTAATGCAAATGCAGCAGCAGCGGCGGCCGCAGCCGCATTTGCAGCTGCATCTTTGATGACGCCGACAGCGTCATCAACAGCGGCCGTGGCAACTGGTGCTGCGAGCAACAGTTCGTTTTTACCGTTATCGGCGTCGCTATTTTCGCCTGTTGCAAGTCCACAATTTTGGAACTCGCTGAATGCACTTGCAAGTTTGCAAAGTGCCGCGGCCGCTGCTGGCGCTAGTAGCAGTGGTGGGCTTGCAGCAGGTGGATTCGCCGATAACAACGTACCTGCTGGTGTTAGCGGCCCAATGCCGCTGGCGCCGCTCAGCAGCACTACCAATGGCGTTGCAGCTGCAAGTCCGTTGCTTGGCTGTCCACCGCCGCCTGTCAGTCCGCTTACAACAGCGAGTAATCCAGCCGCTGCTGTAGCGGCTGCAGCTACTGCCATGTATCAGCAAAATACTGTTGCGCTCGCGGCTGCTGTTCAACAGTTGCTGACACCAGGTGGCAGCAAGTGTAACAACAGTGTGGCTGGCGCAGGAGTAGGCAGCACTAGCGGTACAGCGTTCCAGTTCCCGCCGCCTCCGAGCTTCGCGTTACCTTCGGCAGGGCTTCTCCCGTCAGCGGCCGGATTCTCAGCTAACGGAGTGTTTCCATCTTGCAGCAATGGAAGCTTAGTTTCGCCGATGTTTCGATTTGATTTTGTATCACCGCATCAGGCTGCACCTCCTCTGTCAACTCCAACGTCTCATAATTTGACTTTAGTCGCGAATAATTCTCGAATTGCAGGTCTAAAATCTGAAACTTCAATTTGAAAAAACAGCGGCTGAAAAAAAGTTTTTTTTTCAATCAATTTTTGAGTTCTTCACTTGTATATGGTGGAAACATGGACGGACACAACGCCTTCGGTCAACAAAAGCGAGCAATTATAATTGTAGTTGATGTTGAAAAGGTATGGAATTATGCGAAATCGAGACTTGGATGGTGAAAAATAATTTGTTATACCCAATTCGGGTTGCGTCGCTAAACCGTAGCAACGCCCTTATATCTGGCGATAGGAAAAAATTCTCGGGCAAACTAAAGGGGCAACTATGTCAAATTGAAGTTGAAAAATGTGAAGCTGTCGAGAAAAAGGAACAGATTATGCCTGGATGTAGAATTTGGGTGGTCTGTAACAATAATATATAGCTACAAGCCGTGAATCGACTTCAAAGCTTGCATAGCTAACGTTTGTTTTTCACTGCCTCACACTATTGTGTGTTGTGTTAATTGTTCAGTTGGATAAAAGCGTTCACTCTGTTTCCACATTCATTTACAGTGACATGTATTTTAGTACAGAAATATCACTCGCGGTTAAGCTGAATGTACAATAGCGTTTAACCAAACTGATGCTATTTTGGAAATTTTTGCATATCTGAGCGTGTCATTACTGGTCATTTTGCAGTCAAAATTTCTTTACAAATATGATATTTTAATGTTATTTATGTTTAGCCTTCAGATTGAAAACATTTCAATACATAATTAAGCATTTAATAGTCTAAAGTGTCAAGGCTGCAGACAGGCGGTATATCTCATCTCAATCAACGTCATCTTCCGTATCAGCCTTGAAGAAAACAATGTTTTTTTTGGTAAATTTTGGACCTAAAATATATATTGTTTTATCATATTATCACTGACATAATTAAGTGTAATACTATTGTAATGCTTTATATATGTGTGTAATTATTATACCATTTATGGGATAAATGCAATATATATTTGCGGTTTGCGAACTGCACAAATGTTGCCTTATATCGAACTTTGAGCCCATGTTACTTTATAGCAGCGGTGTTACGTTTTGTTAAACTTAGGCTAAAGTGTTAGATTTTCGTTTTCACCCGATGCTTAAGTTTAAGACAACGATTAAGATTTTAGTACACCCCTAAAAGCTAACGTGGGCTGGACTTTGCATATGTAAACATGGACCAAATGATGTTGTTTTTTGCATATAATTTTGCTTATTTTGCATAAAGGCGTTTAGCTGGAATTCGGACAGTGCGCTGTGGCCACACTTACTAAGGATTTTGAAAAACTTGAAATGTTAGCTGAGAGAACCTGATTTACACACATAAACTTAATAAGACTGGTGTGGCTACAGCCAAACAGAGTGGCTGATCCAATTGGCAGCCCAGGCTTAAGCCCTCCAATACGAATAAACGAAAATGTTGTCTCGAAATTTAGTACAAAATTGCATTTGGTTTTTGGCTTGTGAGGTTTTTTCACTATTATATATAATGCGCTGGCTCCGTCAAAAATTTCGGTATCCGCCACAGGCCGAATGAAACTCCTGGCTACGCCCATGAATTGCTCATGTCTAATGTTCTACACTGTATGGTGTGGTTGTTTAATCAAATGCGAAACACTGTAAAAAGAAGCGAGTTAAGATAATGAATTTAAAAAAATTGACTTGATTAATCATCTGAGTAGATTCGCAATTTAATGGCTGGGTTTCAGAAACTCTACTTTCAGTCAATTAATTGTTTTTAAAAGCATAAGTAAATGTTTAAAGTCACACACCATCTGCCATAGTTACCGTACATCAATTGACTGTACGATCATAGAACCTCCTTATGAAGCGAACCCGTGACTTTCTTGGTTATGATACTGGCTTATAATTTACACTTTTTGCTATTGTCCGAAAAGTCAAGTGTTTACTTAAGCCTGTTATTAAGTAAGTGTTTAAGCTTTGGCTTAGGGATCTGGTTAGGCCATGCACTGCACTAGATTTATTGCACATTTTTAGTATTTATTTCAGAGTTTAATTGTGTTGTTTTTGTTAAGGGTTATGGGTCTCTTTTATATGCGTTTATTGAGTGCCTTTTGCCAGTTGCTTCCATATGTTGCATTTTGCCTTCAATAATTCATGGCTCAGTGCATTTTTGATTTGCCGTTCGCGCTGTGTTTGTAGTTTTTAGTATCGATGGATTACGTGTAGAGACGCTTGCATGTTTCGCTTGGTCGCGTTGGTTCAGTGGTGTTGTAGTTTGTTGGTTTTTGACAAATAGGCTGCGTGTTCAAATTCTCCTTGTATTTCTGAGTTCAAAACTTTTATCCAACATGGACGAAATTTTACATAAGATAACGTGAAATCTTTATACCCAAAGCTGAAACGCGCTTCATACGTATTTTGCACAACTTTCAAATTGTAATGGTTTTATGAATATTTAACTCTACGCCTGAACGTAAATGTTCCAGGTGTATTTTGAACTGTGTAAGTACTGTAGTGTCAACGAATAAGAGGGGGATAATAAGAGGGGTCCCTATTTTGAGTCCCAATCAATTGGAGGTCGTATCCCTATAGAGTCCATTAGCGGATAGAGTCCCAAAATCGTAATTTAGAGTTCATAAATGTCAATTTTCTATAATTGTAGTGCATAAATGACTCCAGGACCAAATAAAGTTCGAAACTTTAAAGGATATTTATGTTTTGAAAGTACATTCCTAAGTATAACCTTGCATTATCGCTCGTGCAATACCGAATATATATCAGTAACGAAGGGCGACCGAGGGCGGGTTAAAAACAAATAACAGTCCGTAAGCGAATAACAGAGAATACCGTCTGGAGAGGCCAAATAAATATCATTTTCCCTCTTATTTGGGTCACTACATTATCATCTATCTATCACCAATGTAAGTATATTTCAAACAAGAAAACGGCAGAAGTTGCACCGATGTCAAAATTTGCTAAAGTTGGAAACTCGTCATTTTACACTGATTCGAATTTAGCAAGATTTCCAAATTTACAAGATGTATTACCAACTGGCGAAAAACGCTAAGTCACAAATTTCAGAATGGGAGTTTGATTTAGAAAATATCTCTATGCAGCGGTCTTTCTTATATATGTTTTATCTCGAATTTCACTATATGAAACACGTCTATATCTGTGCCTGTACATAGAAAGCTCTGAATATAAGCCTGCGATGTAAAACACTGATTTTATGATTTAAACTGGTTGATATATATTTACACTGTTTGATACATATATAAATCTCAGAG
This sequence comes from Enoplolaimus lenunculus, assembly GCA_030248215.1. Lineage (NCBI taxonomy): Eukaryota > Metazoa > Nematoda > Enoplea > Enoplida > Thoracostomopsidae > Enoplolaimus > Enoplolaimus lenunculus. The sequence continues at coordinate 101,377 of JASANG010002661.1, forward strand.
TGCAACCGGAGGTCTGCCTCCGACTCCGGCAGATAATTGGCCTCCGGCTTCTGCAAAAATTTTGCCCGAGGTTCCAGCATTTCGGTAGTAAAATTTTCCATAATTTTGCAAAATTTACCTGTTTAGCGCGTTTCGTTTTACTTTTGTCACCATTTTCGGTAAAGAATTTCTAAAATTTCGCAGAAAATTAGCACAGAACCAAACAACTTAACAACATATTGCAGATATTGGCTAAAATTAACTAATTAACCATCATTATTACTACCTAATTTCGCCTCACCTCCGGATCCGGCTCTGACTCCGGTATTTTTCACCTCCGGTTGCACCCTGATATATATGTATATATGCGTTTGTTCATGATTCTGCATCGTTCTTCCTTTCTAGTGTATATTTCTTTTACAATTCCTTTCAGTCCAGACAAAATTTAGCGCTTACTAACCTGAAGTCTGTAACTTCATATGCGCTCGAGTATCTGGGTTGCTGCAAACCTGTCAGAAAATTGGACAGCGTGTTTTCAAGATTTTTCAACGCGAATAAACTGTTTCATGATCGCCTATATGCACATTGGTGTATTTTTTTGGTGAAATTTTGTCATAATTAAACGAATCGTTTTGCGAATCTGTATATTAACTTTCACGCCGTTCCAAAAATTAATATTTAGACGTCCTTTGTGTTCACCATAGAATGTTTAGACTCACAGGTTTAGAGTTAGGTTTCGGAAAATGCTTTCCTAAACGTATGCCTAAACCTAGTATGGAATAGCCTTTACTTAAGCCTAAACCTAAAGCCATAATCTTAAATGTGGAAGAGAAAGTGTGCAACTATACAATTTGGTTTAAAATTCATGCAGTATCGACAGAGTATTGCAATAACGTTTGTATTTGAGAATTGTGGAATGTACAAATCAATAAATACTTGATGCGGTGTGCTACATTGAGCTTCTTTCATTGTCATAATATGCAGTCAATACAACGACTCTCAGATTCGGAAATTTACAAAAACATTAGTAAAAACGTCTACATAAATTTGCAGGCAAATTTCTGCCGAAGCCAATATTTGCTGAATGATAAAAAACCATTACAAAGAACAATAACGCTATCAAACCCGGTTAAACACCATTCGCTCATCGACTGCTGCCATTACTCTTGAGCAGGGTGCAATCGGAATTTGTTAATTCTAGAACATATCTAAAAGCCCTATTCACACATGCAGATTGTTGCAGCGAGAACTGGCAGCTACAACGTGCATGAAATATATACCTGAGCTGTAAGTATTTGAGAGGAAGTTTTATTTTCATTCTGATTCTTGACCTGAATTTATATCTCACACGACAATATTGTTAGCTACGCGGATTATACAACTTTTTCGTAGGCATATAACGGACATTTTATGCCGTCGTTCGTTATTTACCTTGAATATCCTACTAAACTACACGATATATAAGCGTGGAATATCTGATGTATAGATAGTTTGTTTAAAACATTGTTTCGCATAATTTGAAATTTCTGCATACTTTGAATTTTTCTGCAAAATGTCAATTTCCCGCCAAAATTTTAATTTGCTACCAAAATTTTAATTTTCCTGTGAAAACAAGGATTTCTGAGCCAAAATTTGAATTTACTGCCAAAACTTACTTTCTCGCGCCGAAATTTGAATCTTCCTCTAACTTTGAATTTTCCAGCCAAAATTTGAAATTCTCCTCCAAAATATAAATTTTCCCGCCAAAGTATGAATTTCCCGTAAAAATTGTTATTTCCCGCCAAGTTTACAAGCACCCGCACAGTTTCAACTTCCTGCAAATATAGAGAAGTCCGCACGCTGTTCGCGAATGTTGAATTTGTCTGCTACACCGCTGCCGAAAACGTTTAAATGTATAATGGGACGAAACCGGATTGACATACTGTCCATTCAAAACGGTAGTATCGTCGCATATGATAACCGCACGCATAACGTGTGAGTGATATGAACAATTTGAAGATGACTGCAATCAATATTTACAAGATGACATTCCGTGATCTTTCCAAGCCCATATCTGAATTTTGGAAAAATTCGATTTCTAAGGCCACAAGTTTAGCCCCTTGGGACCCAAATTTTTTTCGATAAGTTGGTCAAATTATATATCACTACTCGTAAGCCAGACGTCTGATTGGGAAACATTTAACAACATTCGTCTTAGCTCCGTAACCTGTGTCAAATGGTATATAATTTGTATAAGTTTTCGACAAGAAATTTTGAGCGCAATGGAGAAATTTGGGACCTTAAAATTCGAATTTTTTAAAAATTTAAAACCAGGTGCAGGGACAATTGCTTACAGTAGCGTAGACAGTATAACGTGGATGACCCATTAGTTTTATGAATTAATTCTAGGCGTATGTTTATCATGAATAAATGGCACCTTCATTTCTACAATAGACTGTGAAATATTAAACATGTTTGATATATAATTGATTTAATTCAAGCTTTTTAAATAAATTGTAAAAGTTTCATTTTAAAAACCGCTCCGCTATGTTTCCGATTGACCAATCAAAATGGAGGTGCAAGAAATTCAAGCGAGTTGCAAGGCCAATGTAAAAAACAGGAGGGAACCGTATCATAAGCTTATTGGTAAGCCTAAACCTAAGCCTAAGCCAGGCACAAAATTAGTCTTCTTATTCTATTCATTGGGGTTTTGAGAAAGTTAAGATATTCTCAGGAAATTGAGATTTTGGGAAATTAACCGAGAAATTGGGATTTTGGGAAATTCGGATATTACCCGGAAATTGGAATTTTGAGGGCAGCGTTTTTCAGTCGGGATTTTGGGAAATTTGGATATTATCCGGGCCGTTTACATATTACCCGGAAATTGTGATTTTGGGCGCAGCCTTTTTCGCTCGGCATTTTGTCAAATTGTGATTTTGGGAGATTGGAATATTAATACCCAGAAATTGGGATTTTTAGAAATTCTATATTACCCGGGAAAATGGGATTTTTGGCGCAGCCTTTTTTGCTCGTGATTTTGGGAAATTAGGATATACTCTGGAAATTGGGATTCTGGGAAATTCGAGCAGCTACGAGTTGTGCCTACAGTTTCATAATGGGCAAGGAGCCACTGCCGCAAAATGTCAGAAATGTATACCTGGAACAGCCCTTTTAAATTTACACGTAATGCAGGCGTGTTTTGGGCGCTAGTATTACGCTACGCTGCACTCCTGCTTGTTATTGTCCCGGGACAGTTGGACGATGCTCAACGTGACAAAGGTCAATATTTTGATCAACAAAACGTTTCATCGTAATTGCGTGAAGGGAGAATGGTCGGCAATATTCTGCATAGGCGTTGAGATACGCAAAATATTTAGAAACAGTGAGGTAAGCTGTCTTCTGTTATTAAAGCTTTGGCCAATGTATATATGGCACAGGGGCTTCCCGTTTTCCAAGGGTGGAAAACTTATGAGGAGGAGTGCAGCGCAGGCGCTCCTGTGACGGCCAGACTTTTCGTTGTTTTGGTAGGAAAATTTAACAAGAAAGAGTCTGGCTAGGAAAACTGGAAAACTCAAACGCCTAGATATTCCCGATTCGGTTCGGAAAGCGGGAAAACGGGAAAAGTGGAAAATTTTAATGCCTATATTTTCCCTTGGTTGGTAAAGTAGGAAAAATCTGAGGCATAGGTTTTCGTTATAAAACTGAAAAATTTGTTCACCTAAATTTACCCTGGGTTGGTAGGGAAAATCTGAAGCGCAGGTTTCGTTTGGAAAACGGGAAAACTGGAAAATTATAGATTTTGTTTGGAAAACGGGAAAAGTAGAAAATTTAAACGCCTAGATTTACCCTGGGTTGGTAGGGAAAATTTGAAGCATAAGTTTTGTTTGGAAAATGGGAGTGGAAAATAAAAACTTCTAGGTTTTCCGTTGGTTACGAGGAAAGTCTGAAACGTTTGTAGAATTGGTAGAGGTAAGCATCAGGTCCCTAGATTTGACTCTGCGTCTAGGACTAATGTGTATTTTTGAGACTTATAAAATTTGCAAAAGTTTAAATACCCATATTATTGAATTCTAAATTTCATGAACTGAAGATATAAACAGTTTTGTAACTGTTTACACTAGGTAAAGGTAATTGGTATAAGGACTCCGCAGTGGTACAGCAAACGCAAAAAGTTACTGCCACAATTACTCCAGCATTATCTCAGAATGACAAATCTATATACGTACTACAATCCAGTACTAACTCTCTGCAGCTTTTTGCATACGGCCCTTAGGATTTGTTAAAGTTTGCACCCACACTTTTATTGTTTGGTCACAATTTGTCTAAACTCTTTGGTTTTGGCGGATCCAGAAATTATGGCCGGTAGCGTTGCGTCATACATAGAATAGTCAAAAAAGCTCGTCAGTAGCGATGCGAGCTATCCTCGTCGAGACGGCCATCATGGCCTGTGTGGGAGCTCGTTAGATCTTACTGCAATGTTCTCTCTTAAAAACGGCTAAGACAAGCGACGCACCGAGTTACATCAAAGCGGCACTGCCACTACGCAAATGTGGATGGGGGTAACTTTGCACTTGTAACATAAAATGTTTTGTTTTCCTGTTTTAAAACTAGTTTCTAGTGCGAAAATGTTTCGTCAATTTTGCGTCATGGTCCTCACAGGGCCTGTCGCCCGCCTGTACTCGCTGTGATTTGAAGGGATACTAAGCAGGATGGGGTGCTGCCGGGGAAGTTTTTTATTGTGGGGAATGGGTGGGGAGAGCGGCAGCCCCCCATCTTGCTTAATATCCCTTCAAATCGCAGTGGAGTCCCACAATTTGTCTTAAGATACGTTAAAGATTGTGGCGGGAGGAAACTTTTCTATTGTGGGGGAAACTAAAAAAGGGCATGAATTCCATACATTTTAAATTTTCTGCTTTTCCCGTTTTCCAAACAAAAGTTTTTTTCAGACTTTCCTTACCTAACCAGGGAAAATTGATATGTTTTAAATTTTAAACTTTTCCAGGTTTCCGCAAAAAACCTATGCTTAAAATTTTCCCAACTAACCCAGGGAAAATCATAGGCGTTAACTTTTCCACTTTTCCCGTTTTTCAAACAAAATCTTCTTTCAGACTTTCCGATTTCCAAACGAGCTTTACAGATTTCCCCTACCGAACCAGGGAACATCCAGGCTTATGGATTTTCCACTTTTCCAGTTTTCCCAGACAAAATTTATGCTTGTGATTTTTCCTACCAAGCAGCGGAAAATCTGGTCGGCATACCGGAGTGGCTGCGCTGAACTCCTGGTCATAAGTTTTCCACCCTGGAGAACTGGAAGCCCCTGTTCTATGCATGGGCCAAAGGCCAAAGTCACACATAGAAATAGAGACTATTATAATATCGGCGGTCACTATCGGTGCTCTTGAGCGAATGCCTTAATTTTTGAACCAGTAGTTCCGTTACGTAAAAATATGTCATGCGTTTTTTAGAGGGCTCTACTGTGATGTATTGGTGAAAGCTGCGACGTCTGGTAATGCAATACTTACCTGTGGTATAATTATTTCCTTAGCTAGTTTCTTTGTTAACGTTTTAATAGAAAAGTAAATTTCTGATTTAGAAAAAAATTTGGAGGTTCAAATAATTGTCAGAGGCAGGCTCTGCCTAGCGCTTCATATATCCTCTAATTGGGTGCCGCTGATGCTCAAGGGTACCCTAACAAAATTCCATTGCTTCATGCTTTTAGTTTGTTCGAATAATTATCGTCTCTGTTTTATATTGGCTTTGGGGGTCCCTCATATTGACTTTACGGACCCGTCAGATTGACCTTGGGGTCTAACACCCTGAGCAGGGTACTGCTTAATAGGTATTTGGAACCAAATTTAATTTAGAGTGAGGTTTGCCTCACCCATATTTATCGTACTTAGACATACTAGCTTTTAATCTTATCAATACATTATGGAAGGCGAAAATGATCTTGAATTTAAGGTACATGTTAGCATAAGGCATATTTTTGGATGTTTTATATGTGTTTATGCTATGTGATGCAATGCACTGTGTGTATGCTTTAGGCGTCTATTGCTCTTGATTTGCTACAAGTCATTTCAACGGAATATAGTAATTCAACGTTTAAAGTTAAGCAACTTACTAGGCAATGCAGGTAGCAGTTGTCTTGAGTGGTTACCGAGTCGATCTGTTGAATTGGTTCTTTAGATGACCAACGTTCGATTTCTTACGCTTATCAGTGTATCATCGTACTTGCTATATATCAGTCTACGTAGGAACTGGGACTTCACCCTTTTTCCTAAGTCGATGAAAAAAAGGGTTTGCGGATCGTTTCGAACTAGGGACCTACGGATTCGTGCTTGCTATATGTCAGTTTAGGTAGGAACTGGAACTTTAGGCCGTTTTATTAAATCGATGGTAAAGCGGGTTTGCGGATGGTTTCGAACTAGCGACCTACGGATTCCGATTCGAGCGCTCTACCACTGCGCCACGTAACCAGTATCTCCAACTGCTTCTATCATCTCTCGGGTTTGGATGTGTTTCGGCTGTGTTTTCCAGATCTATGATACAAGCGTACACGTTCTCCACCACCTGCACGATTCGTTTAAAAAATTTACTGAAGAATGTATTACAGAAGGCACAGTCATGGTTATACGGACACTATGATATATGAAGATGTTATACAGATCGCATTGATTCTTAATACCGACCTTATGGCTCTTAGCCTATCTTAGCCTAGGTTTCAGTGTTTTAGTTCTCTGTTATCGACAGGTTAATCTCAAGCGGAAGTATTATTGTGGTTATCGTAAATCGTGTTTGCTAAACGTTTTGATTGCCAGTATTATGAGTAAACTGTTATGCGTGTCAAGCTAGAGGGATATAGCGGAGGCCCGATGCTCCTGCGGATCGCACTAATTAATTATAATTGATAAGCTACCGGCGCCCAGCACACCGGACCACTAGTCGCACAAAGCTATCGCACACGTAACGAGTAATTTGTTAAACAAGTTGTTCACTACTCTAGTAAATGCTTACCACCGGATCCGAAAGGTCTATTAAGCGGGAAACAAAAAACTGATGAGTATGAAAAATACTGAAACCCACGTAACTTCTAGATTGTATGCTGCCGGCTAGCATACATACAGCGCACTGCTATATATTGCATGTGCACGTAACAGACAAGCATGTCTTAGAGGTTTACATTCTCCAGTTTTCACCACGATCGTTCCTTGACCGTCCACACTATTTTCGACCGGATACCGTTTTCAAAGCGCGGCTATTTACCATTGTGCTCACAGCGTAGCCTTCATGTCAGTCTAGATAGGAAAAGTGACTTCAAGCCATTTAACTATTTGCAGTTGCAAAAGCGGGCCTATAGAGGGAGGATCGAACTTCAAGCCTGCGGATACTTAAGCGAACCCTCCACCACTGCGCCACGTAGCCGCCTCCCTAACTGCTTATACCGCGCACTATATGACAAATATATGCTGGCATCTGAAGTACATACTGCGTACTGCAGTATATTGCATGTGCACATAACGGACAAGCATGTTTCACATGCTTACACTATAAACATATCTTACCTATACCAAGGGCGTAGCAAGGATTGCTAGGTGTAAAACACTCTTAGAGATTTTTGTTCAGGGTTTTAGGCTCGGTTTCAGTTTTTAATACAGAAACCACACTATCGAAATTTTTACACAATGTGACCTCCCTTTTCAAGATCCTGGCTACACGCACAACTTATACCAATGATATATAGGTAGTGAATAAGTACATATAATTTGTTATTTATAGAGCAAATGGACCAACAGAGAGCGGGTACTTATTGTTTGTTCACGGGGATGCTCGTACCGTGAGCGACATTTGATGGGTGATCTCAAAACATTAATGCCGCATGCGAAAGGAGGTGAAAGTTATTGATTTTAGTTCATGATTTGTGTACATAGTTTAAATTATCGCTGAAGATTTTAGTTCATGACTTGTGTACATACTTTAAATCTTTCATGATACATCATGGTTATTTTTGGATTTTGGCAATAGTTACGTAGGGGTCGTACTGCAATGTATACTTATTTGTTTTATTCATTTTAGAATCGAAGATTGACAAAAAGATGTCTCTATTAGATTTGAACGAGGTTTGTGTTTTTGTGTCTGCAAGATTAACCGACATATTTTTCATAGTTATGTTGGTGTGTCGCTAGTGTTTTCAAAAGTCTCCAAAATTATAAATGTCTCCTAAAATTCCTTCAAAGGGTCGGGCACTAAGAGCTATCTAACTCTGTCCAAGTGCTCCTTTTAATGTCCAATTTCTTTCTTTCTTTGTGTGCACTTATATAGCTTTTGTTCTTGCAGTTTGGTGATTTCACCTTTGTGTGTGCATTGTTTGTATGCTTTAAATCTGCTAAAAATAAATTTTGTTTGATGGTGTATACAACTGTCAAATTTCTGCAGTAATTGGGGGCATACAGTATGGTTGGCTTTCAGCCTGCATCGTGTTTCACGATGTTTTGAGTAAATACGACAGTGAATTTGCGCGAATCAGTTTCAATCGTAAAAAGTATAATTATTACATGGACATTGTTGTGTGTCTTAACTGAAAGTTGTAATTAAAATGCTGTTTGTGCATTATAGACTTGTACAATGCGTAATTGCAATAAGTGCCTGTATTTTGAAAATCGGAAGCGGAAAGATTTTTATTTATGGTATGTAAGTTGACGCTTTTGAAGTTCTTAACGGCTGCGGGTTGTAGTGGTAGATGTGTTTTTGTCTTTGTCTTCTGTTTTACGTGGTTTGTAACTCATTGCCGTATGTTTTCAATGGTGAACTTCGTGTGTTATTGTTTTGTGTATATCGCTCAACACATTTTTTTTTTGTTTTTTGCAATATTTTTGCAATCGTTTACCCGGTTTAATACCACGGCTCTTTTTCGAACAGTATGTTACTGATTGTAGCCAAATGCAAATTAAGCACATTGTGCGTGCCTTATATATTCTGGTTAACAGGATTGCAAATGTTTTAGGGCATCAAATGTGCCTTCTGGACCATCAGCAAAGTTTTTGGTACAAAATCGTAAGTTCACTATTGAAATTGTGCCTAACATATGCGTTTGCAATGCGAAGAAGACTTAGCATCGTAAGGTGCCGTGCCAGCCAGTCCCGTGTTTGTTTTCCTGTGGGGTGAAATACACAAAAACATCCGTCATGCAAAGCTCTCACTTGCAAATGTATTGGTGTGCGGAATGATGTATGCAATGGAAAGAAATTTTCAGTTTTAAAGAAAATCCTAATTTTGAGAATATAATAAGTTTAGCTTTATCGCATATAATTGATTGTTTTAACCGCAGTTTTTGTTGCAACTTTCACTTATACTATGTGTTCGGAAAAGATGTAAACACAGGATGTAGTTTACGATAGCAATATTTTTGAACACATATTGTCGACTGTTGAGCGCGCTATTTCATTTAGAAAAAAGTGAAGTTGCGAAATGTTAATCATGATCTATGTTTAATTTATGATTTTTACTGTTCGCAATTTTAGTGCATACACTGAAAGAATTGAAAATGACTGGCAATTGTTTGAAAGGGTCAAGACCTATTTTATCGTTTGAACAGGTATGATGCTTGTTATAGTATTTAGGTTGAAACTGGAATGTATATAATGTAGAAGCTAAGAGAATTGATTGTTAACAGCGTTTATACTGAATTTATTGCTAAGCATTTCTTATAATTGTTTACTGGGGTTGAAAATTTAAATCGGTGTCAAGTGTGGTTGGTGTACATTTTTAAGTTTTTATACTTTATATTTTATTGCTTTTGAACGATATATATAAACATAAAGCTTGTTTTCAGGTTTTTGATAGCGAACCTCATTGGAAATTGATGAAGGAGCTTTTCATTCAGGTATGTCTAACAGAAACATAGATAAAATCTGTTTAATGGCGTGGGACAATTTTCAATAAACAAATTTTATCGTGCCATGCGGCGGCGTCCGGCGATGCGCGGCGAGTATAGTGCCAACTTTAGACTTACACGCAACGACACATATATATTATAAATATAATTTATCTATCGGCTTGCGGCGCTGGATGACGTCTCACGAAAAGTATAACTCAACACAAAAATTATCGGACCTATGTGAATAATGGTTACGCTCATAATATTGACTATAGTGCAGCTAACGTTTAAATTATGCTCTGTTAAACTATTGTAGCTTCCAATACTTATTAAAATGCATTTCAATTCAAATGCATTTCTATTTGTAATGTTGCTTAATACATTATTGTTTCCAACTTCTAGATCTTCGATACGCCAAACTATCACCCGAAAAGCCAGCCATTTATTGATCATGTTTTCAATTTCGCTATTGAAGATGGTCGTGTGTGGATTCGAAATTATCAAATTGTCAATGAAACGGGTCAAATTGAAGAAGTTGGTACGTATTTAGATTAAAAGTCGGTGTTCCTGACGGTGGGAAGCACCTATCTCATTGGCAATTGGTCTTTTGCCATTTGAATCATTGAATCAACGTTTATTAAATTTGCAATTTTCTGTGTTGAATGCTTTTTGTTATTAATAAATGTAGTGGCTTGAACTGCTACTGTCATACATTTCAGGTCCACGGTTTGTGTTGCAACTGATAAAGTTGTTCGAAGGAAGTTTTGGAGGCCCTGTTTTGTATGAAAATCCAGAATACAGACCGCCAAATTTGGTAAGTATACAATAAGAAATATATAACTATAATAAGTTAACAGAAGTGAATTGATCAAATAGCTTTAGAGTACACAATATTGATTTCTGATTGTTTTTAAATGCTGATTATGGTAGTTCACTCAAAATATCATTTTAAATGCTTCCTATTTCAATACTGGAGCAAGTACTGATCCTCTGACGTGTAGTATAAGACTAGCCTAAGATTTAGATTGGCATTTTACATGCCTGAGCAACAAAGCGTTCGCCGTAACTTTGAAATATATAAAAACTAACGTGGCTATAGTTAAATTTATTTGAAATTTTGAAAGGTTCGACGCCAAATTCGCGCAGCGTCTTCGGGCAAATACATTGCGCGATCGACTGCAAAGAAAGCGCTGAGAAAAACTCGGACAGAAGTTGCCGATGAAACGTACCCAGTGGACCCTACGGATGCGGTTTTTGAAACCAAAATTCGTCCTTTGAGTGCCAAGCAACAACGTGAACAATCTGGTAAAATTCCCATGCAGGATCAAGGAGGCTGTAATGAGGGATCGGGTCCGTCACCACTGGAAATGTTGAGACAAGAAATTAAACGTAGAGAGAAGAAAGTGAAAGGACGGAAGATAGGAAAAAGCAAAACGGATGTGACCGAGGAAATCGGGAGTGATTCTGGGAGTAAGTTGCAGAAGATCGGGTAGGCTGGTTAAAGTCCTATTTATATGCACAAATGTAATAGCAAGAACTCGCAGTTGCAACTTGCACGTGCAAGTATTCTTTGTAAACCTATTTACCAAACTTATAACAGCAAGTTGTAATACTGTAATCAGGGTGGCACCGCTGGTGAAAAACTGAAACCAGAGCTAAGTCCAAAAATTGTGTAGAAACCGGAGGGAAAGTAAATTTAATTCATACAAATTTAGTTAGCTTTGCTAACTATCAATTATTTGCAAGGCGTTATTACAAATTTGATTTAAATAACAACGCTCCGATTGCATCCTGTTGCATTATATACTTGTGTTTTATTGTGGGGGCGTTCAAATTAGAATATGTGGGCATGTCGTTGTCGTTTTGCCGTATTTTTTCAATTTTGCAAGTGCTTATTGTGTGTTTGTCTCTGAATTTTGTTTATGCTACCTTTAACTTGTGAAGAATTGATAGCGTTATTAGGTTCTTCATAAACGATATAATTCAATATTTTAAATTTTGATAAGCCCGAGAACTTCGTTTAGTCTTAGTGTAGAACTTTACGGTCAACCTTACTTTTAGCCTCAGGCCGCTCAAATTCTGTTATTTTTATGCTCAAATTTAGTTAAAAATCTCGTATATAACTAGCAAATTTTCATTACAAATACGCTGTAATTGTTTGATATAAAATGAAAACTATGAAATTCACCCAAAATTTTAAAACAATTTTGGTGCATCCGCTTTTTTAAAAAACTTTTGAAAGCCCGCTGAGTATTTACATGCCTCAATTGTGTTGGCAAAAAATAAATCATCGTTGAAACTTGTATACTTCAATATTTATTTTGATCACTTTCTGTTTCCGTTATTTTTACTGCCCTTTTACTTACATCCTGTCACTAAGCCTTTCTCTCTCAAAGGACATGTGATTATTCTTGGTTTTCTTAGACTAATCATTAACAGTCCTGGGTGGTGCTATACTTTCGATGATGTACGGCGCCGTGCCACAACGCACGTGTATTGCCACATGGCATAGCGTATCAATTTGTTAACAAAATTCACTTGCGGCTTCAACCGTGACCTCACGACATTTGTTAATTCGTTATTGTTGTTTGCATTTTTATGTATTTCTAAACATGTTATGTTTTATTAAACTTTTGTTATGTTATTAAACATGAGTCTACCTGTGATATAGTGAATGAGCGTATTATTGAACAACCTTTAACTCAATCTTTTTTTGATTTTTAGACACTTCTGTATAAACGAGATGTTTTTGCTCGTAAAGCTAATGTAAAGTTTTATGAGACTCGTATTTGTGTTCGCATAGTAAATACCATTAGCAATGTTCGCTGTATCAAATTAAAGCGAGCGAATTTGAAAAATTATGAACTTGAGGTTTGTTATTAACGTGCTGTAAAACGGATAGTAAAAATAACTGAAACGAGTATTTTCAAAATAACCCGAAATGGATATTGATGTGTAACAAGCTTCAAAGATGTTTTATTTTCCTGCCAACAGAATTGATGTGTGCAAATTTTTAAGTTGATCACTGTTGTTAAGTTCTTCCCCCACGGCTTTTTCACTAACGACTGCAGCTAAACGAAACTAAATAAATTTGTGCTACGTTTGCTACAGAAGCTCCTTCCCCTTCGAACAAGCTGCATTTTGAAGAGGCATCGTAACCCGCTTAGGGCTTGGGTGGTATTTCTCAGTCTCCGTAGTGCCCTGCCAGATAACGTTCAAATCAGAAGTCGGTAGCCACCCTGAAAGTGAATTGGACGTGAAAACGGTACTCAGTTTAAGAAACTGGACGGCGTCGAAATACGAATGTGCCAATAATTTTTACACGTAGTAAACACTGAATCTCGAATGCGTTTATGATTTTTTGTGGTTTAGAATATGTTTGGTTGATAGTAAAGTATATATTATGCAAGTAAGTACTCTTAGGTGTTCATTGGAAGCTACGCTTTTTGTCCAACACAGACTTCGGAACTTACTCAGCAAAGCTACCTGCTCTGTAGCTGGTAGAGATAAATGCTATGGCAGCCGCATATCGTATGAAGTTCATTGCTCTGGGCGAAACTGCCATTCAGATTCAAGACCTATTGATTCAAAGCCTGATTTCATTCGGGAGCCACTAACATCTGAAGCCTATGTGGCACCTAAATCCATGTCTGACAACAACCGTAGACCGTCCCTCCTTACCCGGTTTGGTCCACCTCGCCCGCTACGGCCGCGAAAACCGAAATCCAGACGGTACGAAACAGAAATGATGGCAGCGTCGAAATTTGTGGATTATAAGGTAGTAACCGCAAAGGCAGGGAATGGTGGCGCAGGTATGCTATCATTTGCGTCGATTCGATGTAATCCATGGGCCGGGCCTGACGGCGGGGATGGCGGATCAGGCGGACATGTGATTTTTGCGGCCGATTCAAAGATCCGCTCGCTGGCTCATGTTCCATCGGCCGTTGTTGCAGCTGATGGCGGGCCTGGCAGGTCGTCGTCGTGTCATGGTCGAAACGCGGAGCATAAGCAAGTTGCAGTACCTTTGCAAACGGTATTTAAGAGACCTGGTAAGTGCTGACCTTTGTGAGACATGGTTTTGAGCCAATGCATAGATCAAGGCGGTTACGGATAAGCTTGTACCTAAGCGTAACCTAAGCCAAAAAATAGTGTAAAACTAAAGCTTCCATATCGGCCCCACTCAAAAACTCTCCGATTCTGATCTATACATTTGCCATTTTGGGATGGTACAAATGGGTTGAGTGAAATTTTGAAAGTTGTTGAGATTAGGTATATCTGTTTTTATTAATTATTGACGTTTAGTATTTATTTTATCTGTGACATAAAAGTATGCAGTGTGTTGTGTTGTAAAATAAACGGTGTTTGACGATCCCACAACCGGGAATTGTCAGGTTAAGCGGTTAAGAGATAGGTTGGTGTTATACTTTTGATGACGTCCGGCGCCGATCGTTACCATCCGACGCCGTATCTCGCCGGCTGGCGTCGTCAGTCACCGTACGTCACCGTGCGGTGTCGTACGTTAATACTCACTACGGTACCGTATAGCGACGAACGGCGCCGCTCGACAAGTATAGCGTCGCCCATATACGGACAAAACAAACGATCCTCAACATATTCCTTTGTCTAAAGCGAGTCCAAGCCAGAATAGAACAATCGGATCGGCAGTGGCGTATCATATTTGGAACGCTACTAAGTAAGAATTTACACATTTCGATATTGCTAAGCATTCTGAAATTTAACGTTTATTTCATTTTCATGTTCGGAAACAGTCATGTGTGAACTGAAACGGCCAGGGGAGCTGTTTATTGCGGCTCGAGGTGGGGCCGGAGGTCATGGAAATCAATTCTATTTGTCGAATGAAAATCGTGCGCCGATGACAGCTGAAGATGGCGGGGTTGGCGAAGAAGTAGACCTGGCTGTTGAAATGAGGATCATTGCGCATGCCGGGTTGATAGGGTTTCCGAATGCAGGCAAATCGTCGTTGTTGAGGGCGGTGTCACGAGCAAGGCCGAAGGTATACGCGATTTACAGAAAAGAGTACATATACATCCGCGACTGGACACGGATAGGTCTCTTGTATACTTTTCACACGTTTAGGCTTTAGGCGTAGGTTTTTGAAAACGGTTATTTAGGATAAACCCTTTGCCAAAGCCTAAGCTGTGACATGTAACGTGGGAAAACTGTGCAAGAGCCGCGGATAATTAATACGTATCAAAATTCCGGAATATTTCTGGCCAGATGAAAATGAATACGTATATTGAATAGTTGACATTTTTCACTGGGTTGCTGACGTTGACAAACTAATACGCTTTTGGTGCGCTCACGTCTCTCACAGTTTTCGAAATTTTCACATTTTGGCATAACAGTAGCGTAGCATTCGAGTTTAATTTCAAGCTGCTTGCATCTCGCTTTAACTATTAATTAGTTGTACTAATTGCAGGTAGCGTCATATCCATTCACAACACTTAACCCGCATATTGGTGTCGTTGAGTACGAAGACTTCGAGCAGTTGTCGATTGCTGACATCCCTGGAATCATTGAAGGGGCGCATAGAAATCGTGGCCTGGGCCTGTCGTTTTTGAAACACATTGAACGCTGTCTGTGCCTGTTTTATGTAGTTGATCTTGGTCACTCTTGTCCGTGGGACCAACTACATGAGTTGCAATACGAATTGACTCAATTTAATCCGGAACTGGGAACTCGACCCTTAGCTGTGGTGGCGAATAAAATTGATTTACCTCAAGCGCAAGAGAAGCTTAGTTCGCTAAAGGAATATCTAGCGGTTGAATCCGATAGCAAGAAAAGGACAGTGACGGCACCGAAAGCTATGGAAAGCGTTAAGGTGTTTCCGGTGTCTGCAAAGAAACGTATAGGTATTACGGAGCTGTTAATGCATTTTCGAGTTGTTTATGATCGATATTATGCGCAATAGACGCAGCATCTTAATTAAGATGAAGGCTAGGCATTGGACGGCTTGAACGAATTGTGAAGAGAACTTCTGACTTAAGCCGATTTTGAACTTAAGTCAACAAAAATCTTGTCATGAATTTGTATGAATAATTTGCAGACGACTGTAATAATTCCGGTTCCGATACGGACATCCAGTATTTATCACTATCCGGTTTAGTGACCCGATTAAGAGGGGGCTCATATTTCTATATTTTGCCTCTCTATATGGAACCGCTTTTATTCGGTTACGGAATATATTTTTCATTTACCCTATATGTTCAGGGTGCAACCAGAATTTTGATTCCGGTGATGAAATCAGGTAGTTTTCACTATCCGGTTCCGATAATAAATTAGGTGTTTTTTCACTGGAGTTTTGCAATATTTTCGGTCTGAACATTTTTCATTCGAAAAGTTAAGAAAAATTGACATATTATCCTAACTTATTTTTGTAAAATTGTGTGAGCAATGAGAGCATGTATTGCGAAAATTTTCATTTTGTGTTATACTTAATTTATCATACGTTTCACACTAATGCATTTGCTTTAGGAATCCGGCATTCTAAATGGTGTGCTTACACATAGGATTTGAATAAAAAACTTTTAAAAATGAACTTTTCGGTAACAAGTATTTTTTGTATATGTTCGGATTTTTTAACCTTCCGGTTCCGGTATTTTATCATTCCGGTTGCATGCTGCCCCTGTTAGGTCGACCCAACAACCTTCTTTTTCATTCATGGACACATCAGACTTGCTCCGAAACGTTTTTGTTGATTGCAATACCCGTTAATGTTTTTGATCGCTTTTATGGACTCTAGTTCAGACCTATGGACTCTATCAGTTAAGGGACTCTAATTCGGGATGCAGACTCTTACCGATTAAAACTCAAAATGCCTTCTCCAATTTGGGTCCCTGCAGTATGCCGGAGATGATACAAAATATTTGGAGAGCCTTTGTCCGAAGCGTTGAGAAAACGATGGGAACGGAACGGTCTTGTTATAAATTGCCTGCAATAGAGCGCTTAACGGTTTTTCAACGTACCATTCTTTCTCGCCGTTATGTTTATTTTTTGATTGAACTATAATACTCTTCCCCGGTGGGATTAGTTCCTCCTTGACGTTCTTTTAAGATTACGGTTTTCTAATATATTAAAATTTAAGTTTCTTTTAAAATAATCAGGACCAAACTGACATTTTGAAATTGTTTACATACTGTAGTGACCCGAATAAGAGGGGGACTGATATTTATTTGGCCTCTCCAGAGGGTACTCCCCCTTGTTATTCGGTTACGGACTGTTATTAATTTTTAACCCACGCTCCGCCGCCCTTCGTTACTGATATATATTCGGTATTGCAACTATCCGTTGAATTATAGGTTTTTTCCTTGCATCAAAAGCTTGAGCGATAATGCAAGGTAATACTTAGGAATGTACTTTCAAAACTTAAGTACGCTTTAAAGTTTCAAAGTTAACTTTATTTGGTCCTGGAGTCATTTATGCCCTACAATTAGGGATAATTGTCATTTATGGACTCTTATTAGGGATACAGACTCCTATTGATCGGGACTCAAAATGGGGACCCCTCTTATTCGGGTCAATACAGTATGCCGAATATTTTTTAAGCATTAATTGCAATGTTGCCATTAGTCAACGAGAGCACGAACAAATCAAATGAAAAGCATCTACTGATTGATATTAAATAATGTATTAAATCCTGAAGAAAGGTACAAATTCGTGCTGTCAGTACAGAGACCTTTTAGATTAAGCTGCTGAAAAAGCAGTCATGCGTAAGGTGGCTCGCACTCCGGACCTTCAGATTCTTTAAATGGCCACTTCAGTCCTAAGCCACGCATCTCACCATTTGTACTGCTTTTATAAACGCCTATATATTGATCCGTATTATACCAACAAATGTTTGTTATACTGTACACTGCGTTTATGGCATATGCACTTACCATGACAAGCATGTCTCAAGTGCCTGGTAGAAAACAAGATTTCATGAACAATCCCCCCAAAAAATCTGTTTATACATGTGCCAAGAGGAGAAAACTCATATTGGTTAAGACATTTTGAGTGGGGAAATTATACGGCGGAATGAATCGTATACCGTAAAAAAGAATAGTATACGATACCGGAAGTAAACTAATTTCACTAACCGTAGGTTCGGTCTGAATGTTTGGTTATTAGTAAAACAAATATTGACTGGGTTTCTAAAATCTTATGTAAGCATACATTTTCTTATGGTTTGTATAAGCACTTAATTAACTTGCTGAGTTAAGTAAATGCTTATGTTTTTTGGAAAGAAACAGAAATATCAATTTTGTGCCAGTGCGATTAGAAAGAGTTTGTACATTTCTATGCCAGTGCGATTTGAAAGAGTTCGTAAGTACTTTTAAGTACCTTATACCACGAATCTACGTTGATTCTGTAAAAGTTGAATTAAGCTGAGGATATTATTTTTGAACTGTTAGTCTACACCAAATCAAGAACGTTTTTAGAAAGAAGGATTGGTCAAATCGTTGCTTACCAAATACTTAAGTATAAAGTTATACTTGCGTAAGGTTTCGTAAACCCAGAAAATGATAAGCAGCACAACTCCATTTACTTTATTAACGTTTGTTCGCAGGTTGAGAGTCAGACATGCAGGTTAATTGCACTCATGTACATAAATCCCGAACAAAGTCGTAGACAGCAGTCGTTTAATAACTCATGCGTTATTTGCATTTTTGGTTATGGTACGACACCAGATCTTACCCCCTTTATCCCTTTACCTCATTCCGCAGGCATCCCTCTGTGATTTGTGATGGCTGTCCTGGTCCTAGATTTTTTTCGAAACTGGGACAACGGTCATGTTAAAAACAAATTTCTCTAAATACAACCACATATATGCAGGGAACAACTGGTGCTTTGACTTCAGCTCCTGTATAATTTTCGTGGAGGCTCTGGCAATTTCGGTAGTGATACTTTTTATAGTTTTTACAAAAGGGTTTCTCCAAATCTTTTGTCAACACTTTACAGATATTTGCTAAAATTACCAGCTCAAACATTGTTTTAGCTGGATAATTTCACTTCACCTCCGACTCAACAAGACATTGATCACCTCCGGATTCGGCATTTTTTATCTCCGGTTGCGCCCTGATATGATGTTTTTCTTCATTTTCCACTGCTAGATGTAAACAGCAGCTCTGAAGTATGATTCATAGAATAAGACCCATGTAAAAATCAGGGCGCAACTTTTTTCTGTGGGACTGCAATTACAGTAAGTTTTGCTTAGGCTTAGGTATAAGCTCATTCGTATGCTTTGGGTTACACGTACACTTAGGAATATGCTTATGCTACTGTTACGGCCCCGTTCTATACATTGGTCAAAGAATTATATGAAAAAGTGTAATATTGGCAAAGAACGGTTGGCAGTAGACATGGCAGTTGGATGGTGCCGGTAATCAATTGCTGGATGGCGTTTCGGTTATCATCGGAAGATAGGTAGATGACAGAGCTGAAAAGTCTAAATTCTGTCATTTAAAAAATTAAATTGTTATTTGATGTGTTAATTTTTGCATCTTTTTATGCTATTCCGGAACATCGAGATGCGCCACTCAATATTAGTAAAGCTCTGTGGAAATAGCATAATAGAAACTGTACAATGTAGTCTTCTGGAGAAGTTTGTCGTAGGCACATTGGTTAATAGCACCATGGAATTAAGCAAGAAATCTAACGTCGACAGGTACCGATAAGGGATGCAAAGAGGGAGCTGTTAACTTTTGCCTTTGGGCAAATATGAGACCGGATGTAGTTTCCAGCTTTGCGACGATGAGAATCGAGAACATTTCTTCAGCGTTGGCGTATGCGTCTCGTGTGGTTTCAGCGATGCCGGCTGGTCCATGCATAGGCCTGACTTTTTGTGTTTGAGGGTTGATCGCTGAAAAAATAGCGAGAACTGAAACAAAAGTTTCATGAAGAGTTCTTAGATGGTACGGTATTGGAATTGTTTTTTTGATGTGAAAATGAATAATTTTATACAAACATATGGCCCATGTTACTATAAAGGCCGTCCCAATTGCCCTGGACACAAATATACCCGGAGTGCACACTTATGCGCTCTTGTTTACATATGCACAGGCAGATATATTTACGTAGATATATATAATATACACATATATATACATATACACATATATATGTATATATACATATATCTGTCCCATCTGTCCCAACTGTCCTATCTGTCCCATCTGTCCTATCTGTCCCAAGTGTCCCATCTGTCCTGTCCCAACTATTACAACTGCCCCAACTGTCCCATATGTCCCGCTGTCCCAACTGCCCCATCTGTCCCAAGTGTCGCATCTGTCCCATCTGTCCCGCTGTTCCATCTGTCCCGCTGTCCCAAGTATCCCATCTGTCCCAGTTGTCCAATCTTTCCCACTGCCTCATCTGTCCCAACTGTCCCGCTGTCCCAATTATATTTTTGGAATGTACTCCTGGTACATTGCTGTCCCGGGAAAATGGGACGGCCTTTAAAGTAACATTGGCCCAAACATATTATATAATCGTGGCTTACATTTAAGCTTTTAGCCCATGTAAAGTTTAGCGGTAGGCTTAATGAATATCCTTATGCTACTGTTACGACCCTGTTCTATAAATTTTCCAAACTTTTCACTAATTGTCTATTCGAGACAATAATCTGTGGTCAATGGGTCCTGCTATATATTAATGTGCAGCAAACCGCTGTGTGGAGCAAATAATAGTAAATCTTACATTCCGCACACATTGCCGCCTGTCGTATCAAAACAGATTTTTAATGCGGCGTCGCCCTGCGGCGTTCGGCAGTACATGACGAGCATTGTGCAACCTATGTCTATCTGACATCTGTATCCCTGGGTTCGAATTTTAACATTGGAGTGTAAAAAGTTAGTATTCTGTAAACCTTTTCTGCCTTACTATTTCGCATTTTATATGAGATTTAATTTTAAATATCTGAACATTTGACGCTCGGATGAAACGCGTTTTATCATTTCTGTTCGACTATAAAAGCTATCGTCGGGCGCTGTTTGCACTATGTTGCTCGTAGTGTACTCTGTAAGGGAACGAGGCCATTAACTATGCTTACCCATTCACTGTACTCAAAAACTTCATAATCCGCGCTTTGACACTCTTTGAGTTGAACGACCCAAACGTTTGAAATTTCGACTGCGCCTAAGCATTGATGTTCATCAGATTTTAGGTAACCGTCTTTTGTCAAAATCCACATCTAAAATTGTGAAAAAACATTTGGAGATTTCAGGTTATTTTAGGTTCTTTTACGATTATCTTAAACCGAAAAACACGGTAAGACAGAGTTCTTGGACGGGCAAAGAAAACTTTTGCTAAGATAGAATTCTTTTAATTAATGTTGTCAATGCAGCCCTGCGATGTCTATACTCTTCGTTTTAAAACATAAATGACCAATTACAGCTGGGTACAACCAAAGTTACCAGATCAGAAAGTCAACAAAGTTTGCCGGAGCCTGACTGAAATTACATACCTAGATGCGGGGTTCACGTTATAACTGGGGCAGCCTGGAACACGTTTTGTCCTTATGACTATACCTGGTAACATTTTGTTTGACCGTTTGTCCGCTATGAGATTCAAAAAATTTGAATTGTCTGCTATCCTGATGTGACATCTACTGTTTGTACTGCAATATCATATGATATTCCAAATATTGTCTGCAGAGTATCATATGATATGTTTGAAAATGTCTGCAAAGTTGTGGTAAACTATTTTGATTTTACTGTAGAATGTCATATGATACTAAAATTTCAAATTTGAATTATTTGTACTTAGGAATATATTTTGGGAAAAACTTAGCCAGAAACAGAACGGTAGAAGCTAATTCAACTTGCGAAATCATTTAATGCTGCATTATCCGACTTTTTACTGTTTTATTTAGCGTGCACAAATTCCATTGTCCTGTATAAATATCACATGATATTTAGTAGAATTTTGGAATATCATATGATATTCGCATAAATGTCCCGCAGTATCATATGACAAATGGTTATTTGTATACGATGATCGCTCGACATCAGTGATTTGTAAGCCAATGTCATATGACATTCACATTTGGTCTACATAACCGCTATTCGGATCACAGAATTTTATGTTGACGTCGAATCAACATTGGACAAAACGTGTTCCAAGCTGCCCCAGTTATAACGTGAACGCCGCAAGAGATGATTTTGAATTTGGCGAATTTTAACAGTAAATTTTGAAGTTATGTCAAAAAATTAATGTTGTAAGCACTTTTCTGAGAAATCGCATCAATTAAAACTTGCAAAATCGTTTTGAAGTTAGAAATAAATTCACCGAGAACGATACAATTGTTTTATTAAAAGGCTAAAAATGTTACAGTACCGAAAAGTGCCAAATCTTCCGGCAAAAGCTTTACATGAGCCGGTGAGCTATTTCGTTTGCTCTCCGGTTGCACTCTTTTAAGGATATGCCTGATGTACTCTCACTTGCCACATATCAAAACCAAGAGTGCACTGTTTCAAACTGAGCGTATGTCGTCGTTTACCAACTTCGCCCGGAGTACTGGTTATACATTCATTTATCGCTTCGCTGGAAATCTTAAAGAAATTTAAATTTTCTCAATTCAAAATATTTTTTCTAAATCGTCTGTTCCAGATTGCAACATCTAATTGTTCCCGTAGTTTTCCCCAAAAGCTATGTACCGCAACAAAGTGTTCTTAATTCGAAATATTTTTGGGGTGCTTAGGTTTTGCAATTTAGTTAGGACAGTGCCAGTTGCAGTTAAACAGATGAACACAGGAAATACTAGGAAAACAATTGAAATATGCCGAAATACAGCTGGAGTATATAAGGGTTTGAAAATGAATTTTGGCAAGCTTAGAATTTACCTGCTAGTGTCTCTGGTGTTGAGTCACATTTGCAAGGAATCAGGTAGACCCCGACACCAGATGTATCCAAGATTTTGATTTAACCGTTTGTAAATTTACAAGAAACATCACCAACTGAATGTGAGAAAGGTTATACTTGTTTCGGCGAATGCATTGAACAGGGCCGTAACCGTAGTATAGACATATCCCTAAAGCTAAGCAAAAAATTACTCTAAAGCTTAAGCATACTCTATTGCAATTCCGCTTAAAACGGTCTGACTCTAATCTTTATATATGAATCAATTCCGGTAGTTTATTAAATACAATCGTCAGCGGCAGATCCAGGAATTTCTGACGGGAGCGGGGTGGCTAATGTTATGATCGCAAAGGGACCTTACCATTTTATCATCAAAAAATTACTGAGCGAAAAGCTAGGGACCATAACTTTTATACAAAACATTGTCTGAGGAGAAAAATGTAAGGTAGGGAGATCCTTACCATTTTATCACAAAAATTTGTAATCGGGGGCGTACGCCCCCTCCCGCTTTGGATCTGCTAGGGACCGTCGTATAAGCTAGTTGAAATTATAAGGAACGCCGATTTCCAGGAAATTTCACTATTCAGCCCCTCCTACACTGCAAGTAAAGCATGACCAATTAAGTTTAATTTTGATTTCCTGTGTTCACATTTAAACTGCAATCGACAAAGACTGTTGATGAAGAAACACCTACCTGTAATCGACCGAATGCCACGCCGCATTTTTCCATCGACGCTTTACGTGCTCTGCCTGAGCCGTACGCGTCAACAAATGCGACTTGAAGGCACATTGAAACCGATGGATTTTCAATCTGTGAAAATTGAAAAAATTTATAAATTTTTCGGGTTCAGTTCAAATTTACAGAAATCTAAATTTTTTGACAATTTTGGGATTTTAG
Organism: Enoplolaimus lenunculus; assembly: GCA_030248215.1. Lineage (NCBI taxonomy): Eukaryota > Metazoa > Nematoda > Enoplea > Enoplida > Thoracostomopsidae > Enoplolaimus > Enoplolaimus lenunculus. Next base: position 124,965 of record JASANG010002661.1, read on the forward strand.
GTCGATAACAGGTAAGTTTTCTTTAGTAATAATGAGCAGTCTATGCGTTGCACTATACTCACTGCGCACCGCCGGACGTCACCGAGTAGCACGGTAAAATGATTGCATCCGCGACGCCAAAGAGATTTTGCCTATACTTTTGTTAGCATCGCATTGCGGCGTGCAGTGCTGTCCCGCACAGTAATGTATATAGCAACCTTTGTCTATTGCAGCTTATTGAATTAATATCCTAACGAAGTACCTACCTGGTAGGTTTGAGCAAGAACCAAGTTAGATTTGTGGATTACGAATAAATATAGAATTAAGCTGGATTAATACAACTGCTCATTTCCTTTGTTCGTGAAGTAAAGTAAACCTTAAATAGCTCCCATATACTGCAGTGGTAGTCGTGAGCGATTATTAATAATAATTGGTCCAGGTTCTATTCGGCGTCGCGGTATATTTGCTAACTAAACTGTGGCGTATTTTAGAAATATATTTGGTCCATTTAGAACCAATTGAAACAATCACCAATTGGTGATAGGTCTCGCTAGAACTACGCATGGTAAGGTTAGAAATTCAGCAACCAATTTTGAGATCCACAACTTCAAAGGTTCACCAGTTTTAAAACCTATCGCTAACTGATGATGGATGCTATTCGCATTTGAGAATACGGGCCCTTAGTACAGACAGCTTTATCACTGGATCTTAGCTGATTTACTCGTCCGAAGAAATCGCCCTTCATTGGCATAAAATGGTCCGGCCAAACGTTTGTCAGATACCAATGAAAATCTTTACACTTGAGCTTGTCTCGAAGTGCTTTGCGATCGCTAACGTCGGCAGTTTTGCTAATTTCGTACGCTTCTGAAATATATTTTGTAAATGGAAGAGGGACACCGTTGAATTTGTTACCGTGGTGTACTGTGTGACTCAAATATTAAGAGAAGTCTCACAATTGTGAGTTCAAATCACAATAACAGTCTATTCTAGAATCTAGAGTTCAGTGCTAGGCACAATTGACAGTGTCATCAGTCATGAATTAATTCTTGGGAGACTGAAGACATTCAGAGAAGTAGCAAACTGGCGATAAGTGCACCAGACAATTGAGAATGTCGGCTATAACATAATACCTGGTTCCAAAGTTACGAGACAGTACAGCTATATTGAAATTTTTGAAATCTTACAGGGGTGTAAGTACCGAGAACAAAGCGGGGCATTCAGACTTAGCTGCAATTTCGTAGTTATTACTGTCAAATGAAAGCTTCATTTAATCTTAGCTTACGATTTGTCAATTCTATTTTAACAACCCATATTAGTCATTTTTTTCTGTGTCGGACCCAGCAAGCAAAAATCCCACAATGAATACGGAAAATCGAGTTGTTTTAGCTTACGAGGCGCAGTTTTGTAGAATAAGTATTTCCATTCGTCCATCCACACTTCAGCAACTCGCACAAGATTTTCGTTTAGGATCTGGCCGCCTTTTTTCTCAGGAAAGTCATGGGGTGATGCTTTTCGGAATACGTGCCCAACGTGGGAACATGGGATTATTTCGATTTGACCGCCGCATTGCCATACCTGTAATCACATATCTTGGTTTCTGGCGAGTACTTCGACCACCCTAGTTAGTTTTGAAATTGGCAACTTGAGATTATTATCGCAGTTATATTGTTTAATCCATTCAAACAGAAATCTTTCCCATTATATACATATATCAGTGTTCTAACAGGAACTAAATTTAGCCGGAACAGAAACAGGAGTTGAATTTCTTTGCAGTGATCGGAACACGAACAGGAACCGGAATTTGAAATGATTTTCATTAACGGAAATTACTATTCTACTTTTTAGAAAACTTGCCAAAAAATGCCTTACGCTAAATTGAAGCTATTTTATCACCAATTTATGCTAAAATATATACATCAGAGACAGTTTATTAACAAGACTGAACTAATCGCAATTACATTCATTTCGATATAACAATTTTTCAAAGACAAAGTTTCCAATATTCAAATGATTATTAACAATTTGCCTCAAAACAATCAAAATTCCGGTTCCTGCATCTTTGAATGCAGCAACAGGAATTTAATGTCTGCAGGAATTCCGGTTGAACCCTGGCATATATCAGGGTGTGACCGGATGCCAAAAACTGACGGAGTCGGATAATCATATATCCGGCCGGAGCCGGATAATGAATTCAAATTTAATACTAGATTACGTCCAAATATCAGATCTTTTAGCTGACAATTCTTCATTCCGCGGTTAAGGTATCAAGAATGGTTAATACGTGACAAAGTTTAATATCTCACTCCGATGCATTTTTAACCCCTTAACAACGACCCTATTATACTATTCTATGTTTTTGTAGCGTTGTGTTCAGTTGCAATATTCGTTTAACCAATGTTAATTTTAAGGGCATCCAGTTTTCAGTATAGGTACTATGAAACAGAGGTGGCTATAAGGGATGAGAGTGTCTCTCAGTCTCGGGAAGTCTCGGTATTTAGCAGGATTGGGTTTCTTGAGTCTGGTGGTTTGGAACTGACACTAGAAGTCGAGCGAGCATTCAACAAATGCTGGTAGAGTTGTAAAAAGCAGAAGTTTATATTGGTGAAGCAAGTAATGCTTGATGAATAAAATTTAGCTATGAATTTATGAATTTTCACAGTTACGCAATAATTATTGTAGCAGATATTCTGAAAACGCATAAAAATGATGACAAAATATATACAAAAACTACGAAAACAAATTAGAAATAATTTATTTTGAAAATTTTTTCTTTTTTATGAGATGACTAAAACTTGGCCGATACCGAGACTTCATGGCCGATCTCCGCCTATCCCTTTCTCGGCTTAAAGCTATTATTTTTGGTAGGCTTAGACTTAGTTATAGATCAATTTTTCCGCTGAAGTTTAGGCTTAGCTTTAAGAATATATACGGTTAACATCGTTACTTATGCTAATCAATTTCTATTTGAAACGATATTACTAACTTGTAGTGAGTGAGTGCTTTTCATATTTGACACTGGAAAAATAACAAACTATATATCAACTTACTCGAAAAGACATTTCTAAGTTTTCGCCACCCCAAATATCCATTTTGCTGTCGTACGTCCCGATTTCTTCAAAGTATGATTTGTCTATTGAAAACAAGCCGCCTGCCATTGTGGGCGACCTAAATTTTAATTAAACAACGTGATATAGTAATAGCGCGTATAATTTTGTAATTTTTAGAAACGCAAAAATTAGATTTTTTTAATTTAAATCGGCCAGTCTTGCAGCCAATCAAAACGTGCTGGATGTAAGGTTCTTTGGTGCAGAGAGCCAGTAGTAGTCATCACATGCTAAACTTCTGATGGCCGTGAACTCCCACATGGATGCATTTTGTTATGTCCCATGTGTAATGGTTTTTAGACTAACTTCACAGACGCTGTCGGATCAGGTTTTTGTTCTTTGACTTTGGCCGACGGCGTTGAATACCATCGAAATTGAAGATTCCAGTTGAAACCACCGCGGAACATTTCAAGACCTCGTTGGTAGGCGAACGTTTTATCGTTAATTACATCAATGACTGGGCATGCAACGATTTTTCTACAACAAATATATATGTATATATGTGTATATAGACAAAACTTAATCTGAGATGGGGTTAGCTTATTTTGCCAAGACTAATTGGTTATAAAACTGCAGGTAAATCTAATAAAATATCACACGTATTTTGTCTTACCTAACAATTATTTAATTTCAATTGTTTTGTAAATGACTATTTTTGAATTCATAGGCAACTGATTCGGCCCTGGATACGCTACGCATTTTATGCCGAGCCAGATTATAAAAGTAGGCATAAAGCAAGACACTTGCGTCGAGTCTAAAATCAATAGGAACACGGGCGTAGCCTGAGAAAGATCATGAGACTATGTGCGTGTGCCCCCCATAAATACATGATTTCGCAGACTAAAAATTTAGAAATATGTGTGGATGGCGGGCCCCTAAGGTTTAAGACATAAATGACTCTTTGCCCGTTTACCTATCCTCATGAATCCGAACCAGCAATGGCACCAACCAACCCTCGGTACATTCGCAATGAGAATCAAGGAATGTAAGAACATCGCCGGTGGCTCGTTCTGCTCCGAGCAGTCGAGCTCGTATAAGTCCTACCCGACCATTGGCCCGCAGTACCAAAACCCGGATTGGTAAATTTTTCACGTATTCTTCGAGTGGTTGTTGAAGAAATTCTAAAATTTGAAAGACAGAACTTTTTGAAACATTTTAACCTTTACTGTGTACGTACATGGTGTACGTACAATAAATAACAACGCGCACACGCATGCGTTGTACAAAATCTCCACGAAACGTGTGGCACCCTTCTGACTTGAAAGACTGGTGTTCTGAATAATAACTTGAAAATTTTTCAGGAAATAGAATTAATAATTTTGTGGTTTAAATTGCGTGTTTCAGTTATCTAGTATAATCGCGGTTTGAGGTTACAGGTCAAGGACATTTATAGTGCTATAGCAACTGTTCGCACACTCTCGGTTGTTAAACTTTTTAATTTAAATCCGGCAAAACCTGAGGGTCAAAATTGGGTCCTATGTTTGCTGTCGCTTTCGCTTGCGGACCCGTCTTTCTACCTCGTTCACTATCATCATCGACCAAAATAATTTCTTTGAGAAGTTTCGGTGGAGACCTGTTGATCACACTTGTCACTGTTCGCAAAAGAGTTGACCACGCTTCGTTGTGAAATACAATGATCACGCTTGTTGTTGGCAGTTGTTCGAGTTGCGCGACAGATTGTTCGCGACACCTAAACACCGAAAAATATGCTGAAATAGGCGCCGTAGAAAGGGTTCCGGATTAGAAAACTTGCGAGAGGAGTCAAATGCCATTAGTGCTAAACCTTAGTACAACGCCTTGGTTTTTGTCCCTGTTGGAGACGCCTATATATCCAGAGTGTGTCTATTCTATTGATAACACAAAATTAACATTAAAAAGACTTTATTCTAAAGCATGTCGCAGGCGCTATTTTTCTGGTTACTCTAGGAATTTTGGGAAAGGCTATAGCACCTCTATCCAATCTCATGTATAAATTCCTGTGAAATTTATTAATGACATCGAAAAATTAAGCGAAACTTACGGACGCCGTCTCACATCGGGCAATGTTCTGTTGAGTGGTATTTTGTCTGATGCGACCAAATTGAATTGATTAATCACAAATGAACGCTTTGATTTCACTTCTTCTGCTGCGGATAACCGCAGGCCATGACCCATGTCACCTTCGCCTTCTACCGGATCAAAGTTGAATTCGTCCTTTTCTTCTAAAACTGCTATTTTTAGATGCTACAACTGGCTGGGAAGAAGATATGTGACTTTAGTTGACCTTTGAATAATTAATTTAAAAATATTGACTGTTATATAAGAGAGATTGTTCCATAATATGTTTGCAGTGCCGATCAGTGTGCACTCGGAGGTTAAAAAATTTGCCAGGCTGGGACTAAAAATGCCATTTTAGTTGCATCAACTTTATACCGCAGCCAAAACTGAAGGCAAGTCTACGGATGTACTTATGATTTTAAAGATTAAATTCTGTACCTAACACCAGCTAAGATTAATAGCTTTTCGACTTACCTTTGGTCAAATTGAATTTTGGTTCTTCCGGTAATTTTCCGTTGTAATGTCCGACAACCACCTGTATACCATGACCAATGTAATCATCTTTGCCATCGCCTGCCCTTCGCTCGTACCACTGTGAGTTGGTGCCCCCGTTATCCAAAGAATCCTGAGTGGCTGCAATTATTAATAGTGTCATAAACGTCCAAACTGTCGTGAACATAAGAACTGCGACCAAAAATAACGCACAACGATACCGCCATCTGCGAAGCCGTCGATACATTTGCACACGTTGCCGTTGAAATCAGATCGTGAGAAAACTGTATAGAGCGTGAGAATGTCTTTCAAGATCGTGGGAAAATTTCCAACGATCGTGGGAAAATTATTTGACGACTGTGAAAAGTTATGCAAAGGTTGAGCGAATGTATCGGAGAGATATGATAAAATGTCTCGAAGACACCGGGAATATATATCGAAAGACCATAAAAACGTCTCAGAAGACCGTGGCAAACGTTATCAAAAGCGTGCGAATTTTGGGAAATTTCAAAAATGGTCAACTTTTTTGCAGTGCTGGCGTTGAAACTTTTATGGCATCAGTGGTATTCGAACGCAGCAGGATGGTGCGGTCCTTAGACCATAGAAAAAGTCGCAGCTGATTACTATGAACTGGCGTGAATTTTAGCTAAATAATAAATATTTTATTTAAAAGCTAAATCTTGACCAGATTAATATGGTGCCGTTCTGTGATTTATAACGCTTGTGGGGCACAAAGCTTAAATCAACAAGAATAACTTCACAGCACGTTCAAAGTCCCGATTCAAACATAATTTGTAACCAGATATTAATTTAAGGTCGCTCCTAAAAATATTCTAAGCAGTCGATTGCAGTTTAGAATTTTGTCCAAGAAGGTGTTTCTGGTTTTACGAGTGAATGTCCATAGCAGTGACATACCTATTTAAAGTGCTTAAATACAAGTCGGCGACTGGCAGTATATTTAGACATTCGAATGAAGCCACTGTGGTGTTATACAAAAGTCTCTACACGCGAAAGCCCCATCGGAACTTTATGCGCATCCGAGCGCCAAGCTCGTACAGCTAAGTGGTAATGGTAAACGCCTCCCACTCCAAATTTCGAGTTCGGTTCTGAACTTGAAAAATACATTTTAGTTGTAATCGTATAAATTCATGCAGGAAAATGCCAAAGTGTTATAGCTAGACTTCCTCGATTTCAATAATAATTTCATCACACGGAAAGTATATATCTTTATGGGAGAAATCTGAAACAACTGAAAAAGCTTAACCAATAACGAGTTTATACAAAATTTGAACGCTTTTCATTTTTTATGTCACAATCGCTAAGATGATACCTGACAAGGTAAACGATCTCATAAGCGTGGCTCTTGGCATAGAGCGACCGGATATCACGTTCCGGTTTAATATCCGGCGCAAGCCTGTATCCGTATTGGTTGCGGAATTAATGTTACGTTGAGGGTGACGCAACAGAAGTGAATATACTAAACATTTTGTTGCGATTGTATTTCCAAGAAAGTGAAAGACCTTACTTGTTTCACACCGAAAATGAAAAATACAAGCTACTGATACGAATAAATATAACAGGTTTGAGCTCAAACCATGAACTCTAAGCAGTAGTGAACAAATGTTACTAATTTGATATGTATCAAGGCTTATGTTTGGTTTGTCGCTCAATTTGTAGTTCTTATCCCTATTACGTTTAATTGTCCGGGTCTATGAAAAATAGTCAGTCTCTGGTCGTTTTAAACGCAACGGTGACCGAGAAAAGCAAAGCATTTATTTTTAAATGTAAAGTGCACACGATGGTCTATGAATCAGAAGTCATATTCTGTTCTCAATTGCATGCAGTACCAATTGCCAGTTGGTTAGTAATAGGTTTTCAAACAATCGAACTTCCAGAGCTGCAAACTTTAAATTTTGAACAGTCGCAGGGCCAATCAACTGTAACAGACTTGACAAATTTGAAAGCGCACCGTTGTCTAGTTGTAAGTTTGCAAGACCTACATACTTATCAGCTGGTGACAATTTTAACACATTTGAGAACGCGAGCTTAAAAAGGCAAATTTTTAACGTTGGGTTCTAACCCTTTAGGCGCAGTTGAGTAACGCCTAACGCTGCTAAGCTATTGCCAAGTGATAGTTGCTCATTAAATTGTAAATGTGGTTGTAGGTCAAAATAATGTAAATCTAAAGCTCTACAAAAAACTCAAAGAAAATACTTCAATTCGTAATCTGTATACATAGAACAGAGCAGGAACGTTTTCATGCGGAACTTTATGATAGCAAAAAATGGTGAGTCAAATTGACTCTCTCTGAAACAGGCTTTTCCGGACTGCACAAACTGAGTCAAGTTGGACTCCGTCGGAGTCAAATTCTACTCTCTGAGCGAATCAGTGAGTCGAATTTGACTCTGGTGGAATCGAATTTTGACTCAGTTTGTGTAGTCAGGAAAAGCCTATTTCGGAGACAGTCTATTAAACTCACCATTTTTGCAGTAGAGTATGCTCAAGCGGTAGACTATTTTTTGCCTTGGCTTAGGCTTAGGTATAAGCTTATCCTTACGCTTAAGCTTAGGCTTAGGATTAAGCTTAGGCTTACGAATATGCTTATACATTCTATACATGTGCCCTAATTGGCATGCAAATACTGGTTTCACAATACGCAGAACAATATCAAGTTTCGCTGTTCCGTTTATTTACCCATAAATATTGAAGTTGAATATTTTATCATACACAAATCTGAGAAACCTCTTTTTCAGTACGAAATCGAAGGTGAAAAATTTATCGGATCTTGAGGACGGCGTGTTTGGCGAAACGGAAGTAAGATTAAAAACAGTATCTTTACTATGGACGAATCTATTTTTCAGTAAAATTTTGCAGTTTTACAACAAAATTGCCGAGATTTCGTAAAATAAAGCATAACACCCAAAAGATCTAGCAACGTCTTAAAAATAAGCAAATTAATCATCATTATAAACTACCTAATTTAGCTTCCCCTCCGGCTTCACTGCCGGCATCGACAGATTTTATTGACATCCGTCTCTGGTGGTTTTCATCTCCGGTGGCACCCTGGTACAGCACAGACTGTTGTATTGCATAACGCATCCGTGGAAATCCTGTCGCACATCGCATTATACATGCATATACAGAGAAATTTCCAACCTCAGATCTCCGTACCGAGATGTTCAAATGTGTTGCATGCGAGCCTGTCATAGCATACTGTAGTGATCCGAATAAGAGGGGGGACTGATATTTATTCGGCCTCTCCAGAGCGTACCCCCTTGTTATTCGTTTACGGACTGTTATTTATTATTAACCCACGCTCCGCCATCCTTCGGTACTGATACATATACGGCACTGCATTTATCCGTTGAATTAAATGTTTATTTGTCTTGTGTCAATAGCTTGAGCGATAATACCAGGTTATACTTAGGAATGTACTTTCAAAATTTAAATACGCTTTAAAGTTTCGAACTCAAATTATCCGCTTACGGACTCTTATTAGGGATACGGACTCCAATTAATTTGGACTCAAAATGGGGACCCCCTTTTATTAGCCTCCCGCTCTTATTCGGCTAAATACAGTACGCTTTGCTTTTGACTAGAACCCTAATGGAAAATTCTCAGTTAGTATCTATAAACTACCGTACCTTGAACTAGCCAAAATCAAAAGTATTTATCTGCCGAAAAACACATCAGATCCTACGTTTTGTGCCATCTTGAACAAATGTCAGTAAAAAATTCTATTCAGAAAAAATGATTCTCGTATACGATATTGCAAAATTGATGAAAATAACAACTTTTAAATTTTTCCCCAATCACAATTACAGGTAAGTATAGCGAGCAAGAAAGAAGTCCTTGAATTTTCCAAACATATACGAAAAATGCACAACTCTAAAGGTCATCCAAGTGTAACTATCGCATAATGCAGTATATACAGTGCAGTATTGAACGCGCATGTAATTTGCAATTGCAATATCGACTGATTATATTGTATACTGCGTGGACCGTGTGGCTATATATACAAATATATCCATATATATATCCCTATATATATCTATATATATATATAGATATATATAGATATATAGATATATATATATAATATATATATTTATGTTTTCCAATTGATATATTTATATTTGGGTTTATCTATGTATGCATGCATATCTAATGTAATTTTGTATACATATATACAAACTCAACTGGAGATCTACTTCCGGCTCCGGCAGAATATCGGGTTCCGGCGTGGTAAAATTTTTGGCGGAAATTTAGGCAATTTTAGAAGTGAAATATTTCATTTTAAATCATATATTTGCCAAAATTTGACCAAGAATTTTTCGTTGTTATAACAGTTTAATAATTTCAGTATTGTTTTCAGCTGTCATGTTTTACTTTGTTACGTTCATTTCTGACCGACGTAATATTTACCGACTTTTGGATTGAACAGCACCACCACGGGTCCTTACAGGTTTTATTATATAAATTTCGATGACTGTATATCATTTTCATTTTTATGTTGTATGCTACGTGCATTGCATGCAAATGTATGTTTATGTTTTCCAATTTATATATGTATATTTGTGTTTTTCTAATTATTAGCTAGAAAGTAACTGGGTATCGGTATCCGCTAAAATTGGTATCCGTTTCCGGCATAGAATCAAGCATCCCGTTTAGTTTTTTTTATGCTTAATGGGTGTAATGATCAATTAGAAAACATTCAGTATTTCAACACCAGGTCCTTGTGCAACAGTTGTAAATGTACTCATTGAAATTTTTATTAAACTTAGAGGATATTCAATACTAATATTTTTGCAACGAAACTCAGCCAGGTGAATTGAATTGAAGCACCTATCATTCACCATTAGCTAAAATTGGTTCTGAAATAAAGCTTTCCGTAATGTTGCTGATTTCAAACTCCGCATACAAGTGGGTAAATTGAAAAAATAGTAAAAAATACGTTCAAAGCCTCACCATTCATTGGTTAGCGCTATTCTCAAATGTGTCTAGCACGTATAGACAAAGGTTTTGCAAACAAGCGGCAATGTAAAGAACAGGGGCGAAAGAGTATTATAAGCATATTCCTAAGCCTAAGCCTAAGCCTAAGCGTAACAAGGAGTTTATTCCTATACCTAAGCCTAAGCCAAGCAAAAAATTTGTATAAATCTTAAGCTTACTCTATTCTAGTACCATACAAAAACGTTCCGCCCCTGATCTTTACATGGGCCAAACAAGCAAACTTCCACTGTGGCAAGTCCCAAAATTTACAAAATGGCACACGACGCCGTCTTCCCTGCATGTAAAGTATGACATACCAGTTGGTGATAGGTCTTGTAACTTTCGAACACGGGAATGTTGAAGTTTTAAATTCAGCACATTTATTGCGCTCGGTTGTCGTTACTTCTGTGCACATTTTGAGATCCGCAATTGCAGCAGTCCGTTTAGTTTGAAAACCTATGACTAACTGGTGATAGATGATATATGTATTTAAGAATATGGGCCTAGGTTTCAAGACTATCGCCACAGTGTAAAGTTGTTCAACCCCTGTCTGCGAATGTAAATTCAAACTGTAGAAAACTATAAAATTAATAAAAACAACATATACATGGTATAATGCGCTGTATGCATATAACAAAATGATAAACAACATTGAAAAATACTATTGTCAATATATTACAGTATTCAGCCATGAAAAGCAATGACCTCGTTCCATTCTGACTGTTGGGATATTTTCAACAGAGGCATTTCCAAGAATGAAAGGGGGGGGCAATAGATCCCCTAAATTTGTGGGAAAACGAGCAAACAGTGAAAAAAAACAATTTTAACAATCTTTAGAACGGGCCTGTAGCCAAGGGGGCGCCAGGGAGGCTCAGTCTCCCCTGGAAAATTTTGGGCCCCTAGAAAGTTTTCAACCTTGCTTGTGACTCACTACAAATCCTTGAATGCCCCTCCTGAAAAATTTTTTAGCCCCTCTAGCAAGGTGACTTGGCAATGGGTCTGCTTTAGAATAACCTTCCGAATCGTACAGGTCATTACCCGTTTCGAAATGAAATCCAAACAACGGCCGGCCGTATTTCGCAATGTCCTTGTTTCGAATGTACTATATGGTTTTTGGAATATTATGTATAGTGAATGAAGTGATGTTTTGTTGATCACTTAAAATTTAAAATATGCCTAGTAAAAGTGAAAAAAAGCTTTATAGCAAGGTTTTTATGGCAGTTGGTGGAAAATTTAAACCAAACTTCCGTCGACCGTCTGCTGGCAGATCCAAGGGCCACCTTTCAAGGATTTGTCGCCCTCCGACATAGATCGGAAGCCTAATACCGGAGTGGTACACACTCAAAATGTTGTTTTAAGATTTTATACTAAAGTTTGAATTGTTTCCTGGTCGCTGTGCTTGTTGGCCACGTGTTAACCTCGTTGCCGTCCCAAAATCCCGCCATCCCATCACAAGAATCTGAAGTAAAATTCAGCATTACACTTTACACTACAATTTGCGCCGAATTTAAATTATAAGCAGTTGAGAAAACTCACGTAATTTTTGAGTTACTGTAAATTTGCATATACTTTCTGAAAACTTATTAACAGTGCTATTCACTTGTATAAAAATCAAGGTTTGAAGTTACGATAAATTTGAATATACTTTCTGAAAACTTATTTAGAGTGATATTCAATAGTATAAAAATCAAGGTTTGAATAGACAAAATTCAGCATTAAAATTTACACTAAATTTCCGCCGAATTTAAAGTTATAAGCAATTGAGTCCAACTTGAGTTGATTATAACTGAAATAAGTTTTGAGTTACGGTAAACTTGAATATACTTTCTAAAAACTTATTTACAGTGCTATTCATTAGTATAAAAATCAAGTTTTGAATAGACAAAATTCAGCATTACAATTTACAGTACAATTGCCGCCGAATTTAAAATTGCAAACAGTGGAGTCCAACTTGAGTTGATTATAACTCAAGTAATTTTTGAGTTACGATAAATTTGAATATACTTTCTGAAAACTTATTTAGAGTGATATTCAATAGTATAAAAATCAAGGTTTGAATAGACAAAATTCAGCATTACAATTTACACTACAATTGACGACGAATTTAAAGTTATAAGCAATTGAGTCCAACTTGAGTTGATTATAACTCAAGTAATTTTTGAATTACGGTAAATTTGAGTATACTTTCTAAAAACTCATTTAAAGTGCTATGCAATAGTATAAAAATCAAGTTTTGAGTTAACAAAATTCAGCATTACAATTTACACTGCAATTTCTACCGAATTTTAAATTATAAGCAATTGAGAAAACTCACGTAATTTTTGAGTTACGGTAAATTTGCAAATACTTTCTGAAAACTCGTTTAGAGTGCTATACATTAGTATAAAAATCAAGTTTTGAATAGACAAAATTCAGCATCACAATTTTCACTACATTTTCCGCCGAATTTAAAATAGCAAACAGTTGAGTCCAACTTGAGTTGAGTTTAACTCAAGTAATTTTTGAATTGCGGTAAATTTGAATATACTTTCTGAAAACTCATTCAAAGTGCTATTCATTAGTATAAAAATCAAATTTTGAGTAGACAAAATTCAGCATTACAATTTACACTATAATTTCCGCCGAATTTTAAAGTTATAAGCAATTGAGTCCAACTTGAGTTGATTATAACTCAAGTAAGTTTTGAGTTACGGTAAGCTTGAATATACTTTCTGAAAACTTATTTAGAGTGCTATTCATTAGTGTAAAAATCAAGGTTTGAATAGACAAAATTCAGCATTGCAATTTACACTACAATTTCCGACGAATTTAAAATTGCAAACAGTCGAGTCCAACTTGAGTTGATTATAACTCAAGTAATTTTTGAGTTACGATAAATTTGAATATACTTTCTGAAAACTTATTTAGAGTGATATTCAATAGTATAAAAATCAAGGTTCGAATAGACAAAATTCAGCATTAAAATTTACACTATAATTTCCGCCGAATTTAAAGTTATAAGCAATTGAGTCCAACTTGAGTTGATTATAACTCAAATAAGTTTTGAGTTACGGTAAACTTCAATATACTTTCTAAAAACTCATTTACAGTGCTATTCAATAGTATAAAAATCAAGTTTGGAGTTAACAAATTTCAGCATTACAATTTACACTGCAATTTCTACCGAATTTTAAATTATAAGCAGTTGAGAAAACTCACTATTTTTTGAGTTACGGTAAATTTGCAAATACTTTCTGAAAACTCGTTTAGAGTGCTATACATTAGTATAAAAATCAAGTTTTGAATAGATAAAATTCAGCATCACAATTTACACTACATTTTCCGCCGAATTTAAAATAGTAAACTGTTGAGTCCAACTTGAGTTGAGTATAACTCAAGTAATTTTTGAGTTACGATAAATTTGAATATACTTTCTGAAAACTTATTTAGAGTGATATTTAATAGTATAAAAATCAATGTTTGAATAGACAAAATTCAGCATTAAAATTTACACTATAATTTCCGCCGAATTTAAAGTTATAAGCAATTGAGTCCAACTTGAGTTGATTATAACTCAACTAAGTTTTGAGTTACGGTAAACTTGAATATACTTTCTAAAAACTCATTTACAGTGCTATTCATTAGTATAAAAATCAAGTTTTGAATAGACAAATTCAGCATTACAATTTACCGTACAATTGCCGCCGAATTTAAAATTGCAAACAGTTGAGTCCAACTTGAGTTGATTATAACTCAAGTAAGTTTTAAGTTACGGTAAACTTGAATATACTTCCTGAAAACTTATTTAGAGTGCTATTCATTAGTGTAAAAATCAAGGTTTGAATAGACAAAATTCAGCATTACAATTTACACTACAATTTCCGCCGAATTCAAAGTTATAAGCAATCGAGTCCAACTTGAGTTGATTATAACTCAAGTAATTTTTCAGTTACCGTGAATTTGAATATGCTTTCTAAAAACTCATTTAAAGTGCTATTCAATAGTATAAAAATCAATGTTTGAATAGACAAAATTCAGCATTACAATTTACACTACAATTTCCGCCGAATTTAAAGTTATAAGCAATCGAGTCCAACTTGAGTTGATTATAACTCAAGTAATTTTTGAGTTACGATAAATTTGAATATGCTTTCTAAAAACTCATTTAAAGTGCTATTCATTAGTATAAAAATCAAGTTTTGAATAGACAAAATTCAGCATTACAATTTACACTATAATTTCCGCCGAATTTTAAAGTTATAAGCAATTGAGTCCAACTTGAGTTGATTATAACTCAAGTAAGTTTTGAGTTACGGTAAACTTGAATATACTTTCTGAAAACTTATTTAGAGTGCTATTCATTAGTGTAAAAATCAAGGTTTGAATAGACAAAATTCAGCATTACAATTTACACTACAATTTCCGCCGAATTTAAAGTTATAAGCAATCGAGTCCAACTTGAGTTGATTATAACTCAAGTAATTTTTCAGTTACGGTCAATTTGGATATGCTTTCTAAAAACTCATTTAAAGTGCTATTCATTAGTGTAAAAATCAAGGTTTGAATAGACAAAATTCAGCATTGCAATTTACACTACAATTTCCGCCGAATTTAAAGTTATAAGCAATTGAGTCCACTTGAGTTGATTATAACTCAAGTAATTTTTGAGTTACGATAAACTTGAATATACTTTCTAAAAACTTATTTAAAGTGCTATTCAATAGTATAAAAATCAAGTTTTGAATAACAAAATTCAGCATTACAATTTACACTACAATTTCCCCGAATTTTAAATTATAAGCAGTTGAGAAAACTCATATTTTTTGAGTTACGGTAAATTTGCAAATACTTTCTAAAACTCTTTAAGTGCTATCATTAGTATAAAATCAAGTTTTGAATAGACAAAATTCAGCATCACAATTTACACTACATTTCCGCCGAATTTAAAATATAAACAGTCGAGTCCAACTTGAGTTGATTATAACTCAAGTAATTTTTGAGTTACGATAAATTTGAATATACTTTCTGAAAACTTATTTAGAGTGATATTCAATAGTATAAAAATCAAGGTTTGAATAGACAAAATTCAGCATTAAAATTTACACTATAATTTCCGCCGAATTTAAAGTTATAAGCAATTGAGTCCAACTTGAGTTGATTATAACTCAAGTAATTTCTGAGTTACGGTAAACTTGAATATACTTTCTAAAAACTCATTTAAAGTGCTATTCATTAGTATAAAAGTCAAGTTTTGAATAGACAAAATTCAGCATTACAATTTACAGTACAATTGCCGCCGAATTTAAAATTGCAAACAGTGGAGTCCAACTTGAGTTGATTATAACTCAAGTAATTTTTGAGTTACGATAAATTTGAATATACTTTCTAAAAACTCATTTAAAGTGTTATTCATTAGTATAAAAATCAAGTTTTGAATAGACAAAATTCAGCATTACAATTTACACTACAATTTCCGCCGAATTTAAAGTTATAAGCAATTGAGTCCAACTTGAGTTGATTATAACTCAAGTAATTTCTCAGTTACGATGAATTTGAATATGCTTTCTAAAAACTCATTTAAAGTGCTATTCATTAGTATAAAAGTCAAGTTTTGAATAGACAAAATTCAGCATTACAATTTACAGTACAATTGCCGCCGAATTTAAATTTATAAGCAATTGAGTCCAACTTGAGTTGATTATAACTCAATTAATTTTTGAGTTACGATAAATTTGAATATACTTTCTTAAATCTTTTTTAGAGTTTTATTCATTAGTATAAAAATCAAGTTTTGAATAGACAAAATTCAGCATTACAATTTACACTACAATTTCCGCCGAATTTTAAAGTTATAAGCAATTGAGTCCAACTTGAGTTGATTATAACTCAAGTAAGTTTTGAGTTACGGTAAACTTGAATATACTTTCTGAAAACTTATTTAGAGTGCTATTCACTAGTGTAAAAATCAAGGTTTGAATAGACAAAATTCAGCATTACAATTTACACTACAATTTCCGCCGAATTTAAAGTTATAAGCAATTGAGTCCAATTTGAGTTGATTATAACTCAAGTAATTTCTCAGTTACGATGAATTTGAATATGCTTTCGAAAAACTCATTTAAACTGCTATTCATTAGTATAAAAATCAAGTTTTGAATAGACAAAATTCAGCATTACAATTTACAGTACAATTGCCGCCGAATTTAAAATTGCAAACAGTCGAGTCCAACTTGAGTTGATTATAACTCAAGTAATTTTTGAGTTACGATAAATTTGAATATACTTTCTGAAAACTTATTTAGAGTGATATTCAATAGTATAAAAATCAAGGTTTGAATAGACAAAATTCAGCATTAAAATTTACACTATAATTTCCGCCGAATTTAAAGTTATAAGCAATTGAGTTCAACTTGAGTTGATTATAACTCAAGTAATTTCTCAGTTACGATGAATTTGAATATGCTTTCTAAAAACTCATTTAAAGTGCTATTCATTAGTATAAAAGTCAAGTTTTGAATAGACAAAATTCAGCATTACAATTTACACTACAATTTCCGCCGAATTTAAAGTTATAAGCAATCGAGTCCAACTTGAGTTGATTATAACTCAAGTAATTTTTCAGTTACGGTGAATTTGAATATGCTTTCTAAAAACTCATTTAAAGTGCTATTCATTAGTATAAAAATCAAGTTTTGAATAGACAAAATTCAGCATTACAATTTACACTACAATTTCCGCCGAATTTAAAGTTATAAGCAATTGAGTTCAACTTGAGTTGATTATAACTCAAGTAATTTCTGAGTTACGATAAATTTGAATATAGTTTCTGAAAACTCATTTAAAGTGTTATTCATTAGTATAAAAATCAAGTTTTGAATAGACAAAATTCAGCATTACAATTTACACTACAATTTCCGCCGAATTTAAAGTTATAAGCAATTGAGTCCAACTTGAGTTGATTATAACTCAAGTAATTTCTCAGTTACGATGAATTTGAATATGCTTTCTAAAAACTCATTTAAAGTGCTATTCATTAGTATAAAAATCAAGTTTTGAATAGACAAAATTCAGCATTACAATTTACACTACAATTTCCGCCGAATTTAAAGTTATAAGCAATTGAGTCCAACTTGAGTTGATTATAACTCAAGTAATTTCTCAGTTACGATGAATTTGAATATGCTTTCTAAAAACTCATTTAAAGTGCTATTCATTAGTATAAAAGTCAAGTTTTGAATAGACAAAATTCAGCATTACAATTTACAGTACAATTGCCGCCGAATTTAAAATTGCAAACAGTTGAGTCCAACTTGAGTTGATTATAACTCAAGTAATTTTTCAGTTACGGTGAATTTGAATATGCTTTCTAAAAACTCATTTAAAGTGCTATTCATTAGTATAAAAATCAAGTTTTGAATAGACAAAATTCAGCATTACAATTTACACTACAATTTCCGCCGAATTTAAATTGCAAACATTGAGTCCAACTTGAGTTGATTATAACTCAAGTAATTTTTGAGTTACGATACATTTTTAATACACTTTCTGAAAACTTATTTAGAGTGATATTCAATAGTATAAAAATCAAGGTTTGAATAGACAAAATTCAGTATTACAATTTACACAACAATTTCCGCCGAATTTAAAGTTATAAGCAATTGAGTCCAACTTGAGTTGATTATAACTCAAGTAATTTTTCAGTTACGGTGAATTTGAATATGCTTTCTAAAAACTCATTTAAAGTGCTATTCATTAGTATAAAAGTCAAGTTTTGAATAGACAAAATTCAGCATTACAATTTACACTATAATTTCCGTCGAATTTAAAGTTATAAGCAATCGAGTCCAAATTGAGTTGATTATAACTCAAGTAATTTCTCAGTTACCGTGAATTTGAATATGCTTTCTAAAAACTGATTTAAAGTGCTATTCAATAGACAAAATTCAGCATTACAATTTACAGTACAATTGCCGCCGAATTTAAAATTGCAAACAGTTCAGTCCAACTTGAGTTGATTATAACTCAAGTAATTTTTGAGTTACGATACATTTTTAATACACTTTCTGAAAACTTATTTAGAGTGATATTCAATAGTATAAAAATCAAGTTTGAATAGACAATTCAGATTAGAATTTACACTACAATTTCCGCCGAATTTAAAGTTATAAGCAATTGAGTCCAACCTGAGTTGGTTATAACTCAAGTAATTTCTCAGTTACGATGAATTTGAATATGCTTTCTAAAATCTCATCTAAAGTGCTATTCATTAGTATAAAAGTCAAGTTTTGAATAGACAAAATGCAGCATTACAATTTACAGTACAATTGCCGCCGAATTTAAAATTGGAAACAGTTGAGTCCAACTTGAGTTGATTATAACTGAAGTAATTTTTGAGTTACGGTGAATTTGAATATGCTTTCTAAAAACTCATTTAAAGTGCTATTCATTAGTATAAAAATCAAGTTTTGAATAGACAAAATTCAGCATTACAATTTACACTACAATTTCCGTCGAATTTAAAGTTATAAGCAATTGAGTCCAACTTGAGTTGATTATAACTCAAGTAATTTCTCAGTTACGATGAATTTGAACATGCTTTCTAAAAACTCATTTAAAGTGCTATTCATTAGTATAAAAATCAAGTTTTGAATGAACAAAATTCAGCATTACAATTTACAGTATAATGGCCGCCGAATTTAAAATTGCAAACAGTGGAGTCCAACTTGAGTTGATTATAACTCAAGTAATTTTTGAGTTACGATAAATTTGAATATACTTTCTAAAAACTTATTTAGAGTGATATTCAATAGTATAAAAATCAAGGTTTGAATAGACGAAATTCAGTATTAGAATTTACACTACAATTTCCGCCGAATTTAAAGTTATAAGCAATTGAGTCCAACCTGAGTTGGTTATAACTCAAGTAATTTCTCAGTTACGATGAATTTGAATATGCTTTCTAAAATCTCATCTAAAGTGCTATTCATTAGTATAAAAGTCAAGTTTTGAATAGACAAAATGCAGCATTACAATTTACACTACAATTTCCGTCGAATTTAAAGTTATAAGCAATTGAGTCCAACTTGAGTTGATTATAACTCAAGTAATTTCTCAGTTACGATGAATTTGAACATGCTTTCTAAAAACTCATTTAAAGTGCTATTCATTAGTATAAAAGTCAAGTTTTGAATAGACAAAATTCAGCATTTCAATTTACAGTACAATTGCCGCCGAATTTAAAATTGCAAACAGTTCAGTCCAACTTGAGTTGATTATAACTCAAGTAATTTTTGAGTTACGATAAATTTGAATATGCTTTCTAAAAACTCATTTAAAGTGCTATTCAATAGTATAAAAATCAAGGTTTGAATAGACAAAATTCAGTATTACAATTTACACTACAATTTCCGCCGAATTTAAAGTTATAAGCAATTGAGTCCAACTTGAGTTGATTATAACTCAAGTAATTTCTCAGTTACGATGAATTTGAATATGCTTTCTGAAAACTCATTTAAAGTGCTATTCATTAGTATAAAAGTCAAGTTTTGAATAGACAAAATTCAGCATTACAATTTACAGTACAATTGCCGCCGAATTTAAAATTGGAAACAGTTGAGTCCAACTTGAGTTGATTATAACTGAAGTAATTTTTGAGTTACGGTGAATTTGAATATGCTTTCTAAAAACTCATTTAAAGTGCTATTCATTAGTATAAAAATCAAGTTTTGAATAGACAAAATTCAGCATTACAATTTACACTACAATTTCCGCCGAATTTAAATTTTTAAACACTTGAGTCCAACTTGAGTTGAATATAACTGAAGTAATTTATGAGTTACGGTGAATTTGAATATGCTTTCTAAAAACTCATTTAAAGTGCTATTCATTAGTATAAAAATCAAGTTTTGAATAGACAAAATTCAGCATTACAATTTACACTACAATTTCCGCCGAATTTAAAGTTATAAGCAATTGAGTCCAATTTGAGTTGATTATAACTCAAGTAATTTCTCAGTTACGATGAATTTGAATATGCTTTCTAAAAACTCATTTAAAGTGCTATTCATTAGTATAAAAGTCAAGTTTTGAATAGACAAAATGCAGCATTACAATTTACACTACAATTTCCGTCGAATTTAAAGTTATAAGCAATTGAGTCCAATTTGAGTTGATTATAACTCAAGTAATTTCTCAGTTACGATGAATTTGAATATGCTTTCTAAAAACTCATTTAAAGTGCTATTCATTAGTATAAAAATCAAGTTTTGAATAGACAAAATTCAGCATTACAATTTACAGTACAATTGCCGCCGAATTTAAAATTGCAAACAGTGGAGTCCAACTTGAGTTGATTATAACTCAAGTAATTTTTTGAGTTACGATAAATTTGAATATACTTTCTGAAAACTTATTTAGAGTGATATTCAATAGTATAAAAATCAAGGTTTGAATAGACAAAATTCAGTATTACAATTTACACTACAATTTCCGCCGAATTTATAGTTATAAGCAATTGAGTCCAACTTGAGTTGATTATAACTCAAGTAATTTTTTTTTTTAATTCATTAAATTTTGAGTATTATTTGTTATATTATAATTTTTCAGTTACGATGAATTTGAATATGCTTTCTAAAAACTCATTTAAAGTGCTATTCATTAGTATAAAAGTCAAGTTTTGAATAGACAAAATTCAGCATTACAATTTACACTACAATTTCCGCCGAATTTAAAGTTATAAGCAATTGAGTCCAACTTGAGTTGATTATAACTCAAGTAATTTTTCAGTTACGGTGAATTTGAATATGCTTTCTAAAAACTCATTTAAAGTGCTATTCAATAGTATAAAAATCAAGTTTTGAATAAACAAAATTCAGCATTACAGTTTACACAACAATTTCCGTCGAATTTAAAGTTGCAAACAGTTGAGTCCAACTTGAATTGATTATAACTCAAGTAATTTTTCACGTTACGATGAATTTGAATATGCTTTCTAAAAACTCATTTAAAGTGCTATTCATTAGTATAAAAATCAAGTTTTGAATAAACAAAATTCAGCATTACAATTTACAGTACAACTGCCGCCGAATTTAAAATTGAAACAGTCAATTGAGTCCAACTTGAGTTGATTATAACTGAAGTAATTTTTGAGTTACGATAAATTTAAATATACTTTCTAAAAACCATTTAAATGCTATTATTATATAAAAATTTTAATAGACAAAATTCAGCATTACAATTTACACAACAATTTCCGTCGAATTTAAAGTTATAAGCAATTGAGTCCAATTTGAGTTGATTATAACTCAAGTAATTTTCAGTTACGGATGAATTTGAATATGCTTTCTAAAAACTCATTTAAAGTGCTATTCATTAGTATAAAAGTCAAGTTTTGAATAGACAAAATTCAGCATTACAATTTACACTACAATTTTCCGTCGAATTTAAAATTATAAGCAATTGATTCAAACTGGAGTTGATTATAACTGAAGTAATTTTTCAGTTACGATAAATTTGAATATGCTTTCTAAAACCCCGCGACTCGTTCCAAATTCCTTACCTTTATTAAAAAGGCCAGGTTTGAATAAGCCAATTCCGCCTTTCCATCCCCGCGGCCGGCCCGGGCGGAGCCGGGCGTCCCGTCCGGCGGGACCGCACTTACAGTACTATTGCCGCCGAATTTCAAAAATTTCAAACAGTAAGTCCAACTTGATTTGATTATAACTTTCAAGTAATTTTCAGTTACGATAAATTTGAATATACTTTATAAAAACTTATTTAAAGTGCTATTCATTAGTATAAAAATCAAGTTTTGAATAGACAAAATTCAGCATTACAATTTACAGTACAATCCCCGAATTTCGAAAATTGCAAACAATTTATTAAACTGAGTTGATTATAACTGAAGTCAATTTTGAGTTACGGTGAATTTGAATATGCTTTCTAAAAACTCATTTAAAGTGCTATTCATTAGTATAAAAATCAAGTTTTGAATGTACAAAATTCAGCATTACAATTTACACTACAAATTCCGCCGAATTTAAAGTTATAAGCAATTAATTCCAACTTAGTTGATTATAACTAAAGTCATTTTTGATTTACGGTAAACTTGAATATACTTTCCTGAAAACTTATTTAAAGTGCTATTCACTCATATTAAAAATCAAGTTTTGAATAGACAAAATTAAGCATTACGATTTACAGCAACAATTTGCGTCGATTTTAAAATTATAGCCAATTAAATGTCCAATTTGAGTTGATTATAACTAGAGTAATTTGTCAGTTACAATGAATTCGAATATGTTTTCTAGAAAAATACATATAAAGTGCTATTCATTAGTATAAAAGTCAAGATTTTAATAAACAAAATTCAGCATTACAATTTACACTACAATTGCCGTCGAATTTAAAATTGCAACGGTTGAGTAAAAGACTTGAGTTGATTATAACTGAAGTAATTTTTGAGTTCCAATGAATTTGAATATGCTGTCTAAAAACTCATTTAAAGTTCTATTCA